>CM022768.1:17408757-17571257 GCA_012411365.1 Ameiurus melas | reverse complement strand
TAAGATCAATCATAGACACATGATTGTGCAGGTGATAGTTTTCTCTTGTTGAACAGTGGAGGCACGTGTCTGTTAAAACATTAAGTGTAAAACATACCAACTGTCTACCTGTCACTCCAAAACTGAAAACATACATTCTGGGATGTCTGTTAGGGCAGAACAATTAGACATAAAGTCCCCCTTGGATAGTATTGGAAAGGCAAAGCAAAAGCTGTCTATGGGAGAACTGAAAAACCCAAAAGCAACAGTCAGTGACATTATCAACAACCCACACAGGGCAGGGGCAAGTATCACAATCTAACATTTGAAGAAGACATAGAAAGCAGAAATATAGAGGCCATGCCAAAAGACACAAACCACTCATCAGGATTAAAAATAAGAAGTCTATATTAGAATTCTCAAAGAAATACAGAGATAAGCCACAAATGTTCTAGAAATCACGATTCATCTCTACCAAAGTAATGGAAAGGCCAAAGTGTAGAGAAAGAATGGACCTGCTCATGATTCAAAACATACAAACTCATTGGTTAAGCACAGTGGAGGTAGTGTCATGGCTTGGGCTTGCATGACTGCTTTTGGAAAGGGCTCACTAACCTTTATTGATGATGTACCTCATGATGGTAGCAGCAGAATTAATTCAGAATTCTATAGAAACATTATGCCTACCACTTTACAGAGAAATGTGTCCATAACCCAAATCACACTGCCACCACAACAAAGGACTTCATCAGTGGAAAAAGTGGAAGGTTTGAGACCGGAAAATTCAATCATCAGACCTTAACCCAGTTGAGTATGCATTTCACCAACTAAAGAGGAAACAAAAGGAAGAAACCCCCCAAAACAAAGAAGCTCCAGTACAGGCATCACTAAAGAAGAATGCAATAATTTGGTGATGTCAATGGGTCACCATCAGGATGCAGTTATTGAAAGCAAGATACATGCCACCAAATATTAAGTGTTATTTACTTTAA
Organism: Ameiurus melas; assembly: GCA_012411365.1. NCBI lineage: Eukaryota > Metazoa > Chordata > Actinopteri > Siluriformes > Ictaluridae > Ameiurus > Ameiurus melas. The sequence continues at coordinate 17,570,286 of CM022768.1, read as the reverse complement.
GATGATCTGTTCCAATACTTTTGCTCACCTCAAAATTGGGTTGGTGTAGACTATGCAGACTGACTTCATAACAGGTGCGGTATTGATGTGTAAACAGTGGACTGAGAAGTGAAACTTGCTTTCAGTATGTGAATGAGAGAAGCAAGAGGTTTTCACTAGAGTTAACTAGAAAAGACTGTCAGAACAGCACCACAGCTTCAGAGGTATTATGTACTGCTACATTCTTTAAAATACAGCATTTTGTATAACGCAGTGGTAGTTGCATTAATGCTGTATAGTTTTTTTGTTAATTGAAGAAATGTTGCTTGCACAATATAATACTGCCTGAGTTTATTTTGTTCTTTGTTATAATTTACAGTCATATTGTTTTATAAGGAATGTTGATATGTGTGTGTGTGGGTGGGTGGGTGTACTAGAGTGAGAGAGGTCACACAGTGAGTATGTGTATCTGAAATGAAGGTAGAGTTGAATATAAAGATTAAATTTATTGAGAGTGGTTGCATGTGATCAACTGCACAGAAAGTGGAGTTGTGTAGATGGTCGGGGGTGAGGAGTTGGAAATAAGAGAAAAGGAGAGACAGATTTGGAAGCGGGGGTGGTTGGGATGGTAAACTGGTCTTGTGTGTGGCGGGGGCTAGTAGGATGGAGGTGCAGGCTGACACGACATGCAGCTGAACTCTGTGTGTGTGAGTGGGTGGAGTGTGTGAGTGTGTGTGAATGAAAGTTGCTGTCCCCAGGCTGTGGACTGAGCTGTGTGGATAACAGGTTAGGATGCCTGCTACAGTACTGACTTAAAAACAACATAAAGCACAAAGAGAGAGAGAGAGAGAGAGAGAGAGAGTGTATACCAGGGCTGGGCGATATTGCAAAAAATTCTATTATGATTTCGATTTTTTTATTTTTACATAATGCATTTGAATAATTATACAATTTATTTATAAAGTTTTTATTTAATTAGAATGGACTTTGGAAAAATAGTTACAGCACCATCTATAGCAAATAGTGCAATCAATGGGTCTTATAAATAAAGGCTATTAAAAAAACAACCAAACATTATATGTATTTTTCATAACTTTTACTATTTTTGAACAACTTAGTGAACCCTTTCTCGACAGAGTAAATAGGGACCATGTTTTTCATGAGCTCAAATGTCACCACAACTGAGAAGTCAATTTGGGGTATTCTTCTCATATCCGCGTTCCCTGTTTAGAGTGACGTCAAATCAACATGGTTGCGCACAGCATCAGAAATAAACAAAGTAAAACGTCTTACCTTTAAATGAGTTATACTGTATATACCAGTAGTCCCGCCGTGGCCATGTGTGTGTGGAGTTTGCATGTTCTCCCCGTGCTGTGGGGGTTTCCTCCGGGTACTTCGGTTTCCTCCCCCAGTCCAAAGACATGGTAGGCTGATTGCCGTGTCTAAAGTGTCCGTAGTGTATGAATAAGTGTGTATGCGATTGTGCCCTACGATGGACTGGCACCCTGTCCAGGATGTACCCTGCCTTGTGTCCGATGCTCCCTGGGATAGGCTCCGGGTTCCCCGCGACCCTGAAAAGGAGTAAGCGGTACAAGATGGATGGATGGATAGATGGATGTATATACCAGTATTTGCTTTAGATTAATCAACATACAGACATATTTGTTTGTTAAATCTAAAACACTGAACAACAGTTTGCTGTTTGAGAAAGAAAATATACATCACTCATACAAGTTAGATGCCTAGCTTTTTGCTAGCAAAATACCAACATGAGGCGTCCAGTTTCCCAACTTTGTCTGTTGGTCATGCCGAGGTCAAACATGACGTAATTTACAAATTACTGCTTAGAATGTAATGCAGCATTATATTTTACATAAACTTGTTCACCTGATTTTTCAAACCTGTACCAATTCAATATCTCTGAAGTGATATTCGAACCTTTTGCTATGAGCTCAGTGCTCAGTAAAGTGCTACCGTGTTTTTATTTATTTTTATTTTTTAATCTAAAGGGCCTTTCACACTGAGTGCAATTAAAGCAATGCGAATGTACGATGCAGCGATACACTTGAATTGAAACAATAGATCTCTATGGAGCTATTCACACCGGGCAACACCTGACCATGACACTGAAATGTGGGCCTTCCCCAGACAAAATTGGAAGAACACAAATGAATAAGATGTAATTGTATGCTGTAGCATTACAATTGCCCTTCATTGAAACTAAGGGGCCAAGGCCAAACCTGTTCTAGCTGGTCAGTGACCCTGTGCACAAATTGAGTAACATGAAGACATGGTTTCCCAAGGTCAGAGTGGAAGTACTAGAGTGGCCTGCACAGAGCCCTGACCTTAACCCCACTGAACACTTTGGGATGAATTGGAACACAGACTGTGCCCCAGACCAACATCGGTGCCTGACCTTACTAATGCTCTTGTGGCTACATGGGTAAATCCCCACAGCCATGCCCCAAACCTTAGTGGAAAGCCTTCACAGAAGAGTGGAGGTTATTGTAACAGCAAACTTAAAAATCAGGACTCAGTCTGGAATGGGATGTTCAAAAAGCACAAATGAGTGTTATGATGAGGTGCCCACAAACATGTGGCCATATAGTGTATCTAATGTTCCATACAATTGAGACATATTATGCTTCATGCATTTCAAGACACAAAATGTATAGAATTTATTTCTTGTAAAATGACATCAAACAAAGTGTCTAATTTTTCTTTTTATACTGGCAGTCCATGGAATTTGTATGCTTTTTTTTTTATAAAAATTTGGCCCTGTGATAGAATACAGTCTACCTTGACAGCAATTTTGGTTGTGCCACTCAAGCACTTTCGCACCATCAGTAAGGCGAAGTTGGAATCAGATTCAGAATGCTTTTATTCACCAAGATATCTGTACAGGAAGACAGTACAGAAGTTTCATGCAACATGTGGATGTTGCTGAATTGTAAATTTTAGGGGTGGAGTATAATTGTTACTATAACTGTAATGACTGTAAATGTTATTGTGCAATTACAGCAGGTGTTCAATTGCAATTGAATTGTGTCAGTTTTGTAAAGTGGCTTGTGCTGTATGTCAGAGGGGAGGGATGTTGGAAGGATCTTTGTTTAGTAGTGTTGTGGCCTGTGGGAAGAAACTGTGAAACTATGTGAAGAAACAGATGTCGAGTGGTACAGGAATTCAGGGCTCTTATTCTGGATTTCCATTGTGAAATGCTGAAAAAGAAAGTGTCCGGTATGATTTTCCCCTCTCTCTTCTTCACAGTGGATGTGTTTCTGCACTTCTGATGATGCACACACATGCATGGTGTGTGAAGTTACAGAGGTATCTTCCGTGCTGCAGGGCCTTCTTGGTGATTGTTTTGAAATTTCCGTTATATTTGAGGTCCTGCTGGATGATGGTGCCCAAGGAACTTGTATGATTCTGCTCTGCTGAGTTGTTTATGTTGTTTAAGGTGTGGTGATGCTTCCTTCTGAAATTAATAATCATCTCTACAGTTTTTTGTGTGATCAACTCCAGGTTATTAGCTTACTTCTGTCCAATATGTGGACGTCTCATTGTTTAAGTCCTACCGATACAGGGTGGTATCATCTGCAGACATGATGAACTTGATATAGTCACTGTCAGAAGTACAGTCATTGGTGTACAGTGAGTAGAGGAGGGGAGAAAGCACACATCTTTGTGGAGCACCAATGTTGAGGTAAAGCTGGTCTGAGATGTTGTCACGTATTCTGATGTGCTGTTTCCTGTTGGAGAGGTAATTGATACTCCAGCGGCAGATGGAAGGAGATATGTTAAGCTGCCTAGTTTGTCCAAGAGAACTTCAAGAATGGTGTTCTTGAAAGCAGAGCTAAAATCCACAAACAGTATGATTTGAGTAGATGTGAGGACTGTCCAGATGCTGTAGGATGTATTGCAGACCCACGTTTATGGCATTGTATACAGACCTGTTAGCACTATATGCAAACTGGAGAGTATCTTGAAGGTCTTTCAAAGCACTTCATGGTTACAGATGTCAAAGCCACTGGTCTGTAATCATTTAAGCAGGAGAAGTATCTTGGGTTTCTTGGGAGCCTGTTTCTTGGGAACTAGAATGATAATGGAGGATTTGAACATAAACAGGCACAATACATTAGGCTAGAGACTGACTGAATAGATCATTTAGAATAGATGCCAGTTGTTCTGAGCAGTGCCTTGGGCCCCATTCACAACTGGCATTAACATGCAGGTATGATGCGTCATGGTCCAATCACTCAAACCACATTTGGAGGTGGTCATATCACATATGGTTGCATCACATTTGTAGTGTGAATATGAATGCGCCTTGAAGCATTCCAGACAGCAGTGAAGGACCAACTAATTGACTATATCATTGCCCTAGCTGGAAAAAATGTAATAATTGCGAGACTGTGTTGGGACACATTTGTGGCACAGCATTATGCAACCATCCAAGACAAAACTTGTTTATTGGATTGTTGATGTATGGGATGGTTTGTCCATAACATACAAAATTAATTTGATTGTGAGGTCACCAAACGAAAAGTGGCATGTCTCAGCAATTGTGTGAAGTACAGTAGGCCAGCAACCAAAATGCGAGGGACTGCCGCCACCACGGCACACACAAATTTACACGAATCTTGTCCGCAAAATCACTGCAATGTGATGCAAAGGGACATGCCACTTATAAAGATTTTGTTTTTAATTAACCCACAATTAGAGTTGAACATCATTGGACGTGTATCATCGCGAGGATGCATTTGTTAGAATTTTTGTTCTCTGAGCCGTGTGTGCATCTGCACGAGAGAACATTGCTGGTATTGATGATGATAAAAAAGACCTTAATATCAGGTTTAAAATGTATGTGTCATTTATGTAAACAGTTTATATTTTCTGTATAAAGAATCATGTTACTGATCCTGTTTCCCACGAGAAAAAATATGTTTTTTTAAAAAACAGTAGTGTTTGGCCTAATCCTAACCCTATTCTTAAAGTTTTCTCTAAACAAAATATTATACATGACTTTTCATGCTTGCCAATATTTGAGCTTATGTATAAATAACAATTAAATTTATTCATGCAAAAAAATGGAACCATTAAATCAAATCAATTATAAAAAATATTTATATGTTGGTTAAAAATGCAGGTGCTTGTGGGCAATAGTGTTCCTTGGGGAATGTTAGTTGGTCAGCGTCGGTCATGTGGGGGAACTTCTGGGAAATGGTCTTCAAGATAAAATGCCTTAGGTTCATGGGCAATGCAAATTTGCCCCTCGAACCATCCCAGTTGGTGGTCGATGCCCACTATTTATACTGCTGTTCTGGGAAAATAAGCAAGCAACCAAATTGATCTGGCCATCCCTAACTTTGCATCATTAGGATATTTAACTGCTCTGGTGAGGGACAAGAAAACTGGATTTCTGGATGGCATCTTCCAGCTGGTGGTGTTGGTGTTGGCCCTGCGGTGATGACAAGATGGTATTTGCCTGTTGTCTGCATCTCCACTCAGGCTAGCAGTGACTTGAGATAGATGTCTGATGTTGGGGGGTGGTCAGAGTCGAGTTGAGGCATTAGTGAATCTGTTGCTGTGCACGCCTTTATTCGCTGCATCACAACAGCCATGTGGGCCTGGATGAGGCTGGTGCGTGTCGTTTTTAAATCTGCAAGAGGTCTGTTTTCCACCAAAGGTGTCAGAATATTGAAATGATTACAATGTTGCAGTTCATAGGTAATATGAAAACAATAACCAATGTCAGTATAATCTTTTTTTAATAGCCATTAAATATTTTTTTTTCCTTCTTTGTGTTCCTCATCCTGCCACAATAAAATGAAGCGTGGTACAGATACTCTTTAGTTTGTCTCGAATGAGTAATGCGGCACATGCCACCCTTCACTGTAAACACAAAAATTAAATCTATAAGCTGCATTGCACAGTAATGTTCTGCTCACCAGACTTTGCCATATGTCCACCCAAGTTGCTTTCCGCGTATCCTGATGGTGCTGGTTGACATTCCCATTTGCAATCAGGACTGAAGCTCAGTCTGAATATTTCTAGCAGACCACTCACCATCCTAATTCAGTATATCATACAGAGCTTGTAGTGCTACACTCTAAACACACATGCACAAAGTTGTGTACGACATCAGCTTGATAGAGATTGTATACATATCAACTGGATCGAGAAAAGAAGCATACCCATACCTGTTAATTTTCATAACACTTGCAGTGTTAATTATGCCATCAGAGACACACACATGACTGCAACAAGAAACCCCTGATGTCAGTCACTTTGTCTCCACATAGACCTGATCTTGTTGCTAATCTCGGGAGAGATCTTCGTCATGGCTGAATGTCTGGAAGAAAGTCTTGTAAGTCCCAAGTTCTAAGAGTTAATTAGGGATCAAGCCTCGAAGGGCACCATCAACTGTCCAAAATTGCACCATCAACTGTCCAAAATTGCACTCAAGTTTATGTTAATAACTTTGGAACCTTGAGTCCTAGAAACACAATTCTTTTCCTCTCTGATTCCTTGGCTCAAGCCAATTCGAGTTCCATTTTGCATCATGAAAATCTTTTTGCCATTTAGAATTTTCTGAAAAACCTACTTTTTCGAACTGGTCTTAGGCCATTTGTCCGATTTGAAAATTGGCATGCATCATCTAGAGACACATACGACAAAAAGTTATTCACATAATTTTGATGAACCATACCCTTTATCGTTTTAGGTTGATCCCCTGCTGATTTTGTACGTTTGCCCACTGACAAAGAAATGATCAGTCTATAATTTTAATGGTAGATTTATTTGAACAGTGAGAGACAGAATAACAACAACAAAATCCAGAAAAACGCATGTCAAAAATGTTATAAATTGATTTGCATTTTAATGAGGGAAATATGTGTTTGACCCCTCTGCAAAACATGATGTACTAGTTGTACTTGGTGGCAAAACCCTTGTTGGCAATCACAGAGTTCAGACGTTTCTTGTAGTTGGCCACCAGGTTTGCACACATCTCAGGAGGGATTTTGTCCCACTCCTCTTTGCAGATCTTCTCCAGGTCATTAAGGTTTCGAGGCCGACGTTTGGCAACTGACTGGCTAGGCCACTCCAGGACCTTAATGTGCTTCTTCTTGAGCCACTCCTTTGTGGCCGTGTGTTTTGGGTCATTGCCATGCTGGAATACCTATCCACAACCCATTTTCAATGCCCTGGCTGAGGGAAGGAGGTTCTCACCCAAGATTTGACAGTACATGGCCCCGTCCATCGTCCCTTTGATGCGGTGAAGTTGTCCTGTCCCATTAGCAGAAAAACACCCCCAAAGCATAATGTTTCCACCTCCATGTTTGATGGTGGGGATGGTTCTTAGGGCAGCATTCCTCCTCCTCCAAACACGGCGAGTTTAGTTGATGCCAAAGAGCTCCATTTTGGTCTCATCTGACCACAACACTTTCACCCAGTTGTCTTCTGAATCATTCAGATGTTCATTGGCAAACTTCAGACAGGCATATGTGCTTTCTTGAGCAGGGGGACCTTGTGGGCGCTGCAGGATTTCAGTCCTTCACGGCGTAGTGTGTTACCAATTGTTTTCTTGGTGACTATGGTCCCAGCTGACTTGAGATCATTGACAAGATCCTCCCGTGTAGTTCTGGGTTGATTCCTCACTGTTCTCATGATCATTACAACTCCACAAGGTGAGATCTTGCATGGAGCCCCAGGCCGAGGGAGATTGACAGTTCTTTTGTGTTTCTTCCATTTGTGAATAATCACACCAACTGTTGTCACCTTCTCACCAAGCTGCTTGACAATGGTCCTGTAGCCCATTCCAGACTTGTGTAGGTCTACAATCTTGTCCCTGACATCCTTGGAGAGCTCTTTGGTCTTGACCATGGTGGAGAGTTTGGAATCTGATTGATTGATTGCTTCTGTGGACAGGTGTCTTTTATACAGAAGCTTTTATAACAAGCTAAGATTAGGAGCACTCTGGGAGCCAGCAATCTTTTTGATTGAGAGGGGGTCAAATACTTATTTCCCTCATTAAAATGCAAATCAATTTATAACATTTTTGACATGCGTTTTTCTGGATTTTCTTGTTGTTATTCTGTCTCTCACTGTTCAAATAAACCTACCATTAAAATTATAGACTGATCATTTCTTTGTCAGTGGGCAAACGTACAAAATCAGCAGGGGATCAAATACTTTTTTTCCCCTCACTGTAGCTGCAGCATTTTGGAACAGTACCGCCTAGTGGTCACGAGATATGGAAAAAGCACATTTTTGCTTAGAACTTCTGAACAGTTGATATAAAAAGTTCCTATCTTGGCCATTTTGGATGTTGGCCATTTTTAATTTAGTCGTTAAGTGCTGTATTTTACGACTGACTTATAAATCGTTTTAAAATTCAGTATGTGATTTGGCTCCATGCTCTGAAGGGACTCAACACGTTTTGGGACAGTGCCACCTTGTGGTCAGAATTATAATGATATGTAATGATGAGAGTCTACAACATGAGTTGTAGACTCTCGTCATTTATGTCTCAGTGTTTTGTCTCATGCCACAGTGTTTTGCCAAGTTGTCTTAGTGTCTTTGTTTTGTAGTCTGTTTGTTTATATTAAATGTTATATTCTACACTTGCTTCTGCCTCAACCTCGAAACGTGACAGAATGAAAGACCATTTTTTTTCAGAAGCAGCAGATCGACAAGGGGAACTTTATATGGATCAGTTTTCATAGCCCGGACAACTCCGTGGTATTGACTTACTGGGGTGGCGAATCAATGGACAGCCCCAGCCTGACCCGCCCTTCAACCTCTATTATGAGGAGATGGACAGGGCAATCACCACTCATCCAGTTAAACGAATCATGTTCATGTCCAAGTCTGGAGCCTCGCGGAGAACCTCGCTCCCTCCTTGAACCTCGTGGAGAACCTCGCACCCCTCTTCTATCCCGTGGAGGTCGTTGCCCCGCTTTCATGCCCTGCCGGGGACGTCCCCCTGCCTCCCTGTGCCGTTGTGGAAGCCGCTCGGTCTCCTAGTTTTGCTGTGGACTTTTGGCCCAGGGGGCCAGGACCACCAGATAGAGGACGTATGAGTTTGGGCGCTCCGGGAGTAGCGTCCTTGGGGGAGGGTTCTGTCACGTATCAAGAAACTCGGGACTCCATTTCCCATCAGCCACTTCACTGCACCACCAGTCACATGACCACCTGCACCTGATTCATGTTTTGTTAATGAGCACTCATGTGTATATCTAGTCTTTGTCTGCACTGGTTTCTTGTCTTTCGTTGTCGTAGACTCTCGTCATTTATGACGCAGCGTTTTGCCAAATTGTCTTAGTGTCTTTGTTTTGTAGTCTGTTTGTTTATATTAAATGTTATATTCTGCACTTGCTTCTGCCTCAACCTCGAAACGTGACAACTATTTGTTTGTTTGAGCGATTAACACACAGATATTGGCTTACTTTAAAAAAAATTCTTAAAAATATTTTGTTCAGAACCATTTTACCTGAAAACTGCTGCAACAATGCAAAAGCAGCAGTGATACTCCATAGTGAATGGCATTAGTTAAGCTTATCAAGAGTTAGAACTGTAATGTTATCAGGTGTTTAACTTGGTAAGCTCTTTCTTGCCTGAATGTTGCCCTGAGCAGAATTTTATACTTAGAAATATTTAAATAAATTTTATATTTATGTACTTATATATTTAAATATAATAATAATATACACACATATATTTAGCCCTTTTAAAAGATGATGGTCAAGATTATACTGGAACTGAACTCAGGTCTGCGACATTCAAGCACCACTGCAATATGTAGTTTTAAAAGCTAATAATCATAAGTGAATGTTCAGTTTAAGTACTTATAAGATAAAAATAAACCCCTGTAACTTTAGGAATTTCTTTCCCTCAAAAATAATGAAAGAAGAACCATATTGTACAATATATTGAACATTCAGTGCTTGCTGGGAGCTTACAGATTACAAAAATATGGTTTTACAATATCTATCTTACCCTGCGATGGACTGGCACCCTGTCCAGGGTGTAACCCGCCTTGTGCCCCATGCTCCCTGGGATAGGCTCCAGGTTCCCCGCGACCCTGAAGAAGGAGTAAGCGGTAGAAGATGGATGGAATATCTATGGATGGAATATCTATCTTTGCAAATGCCACACTTTATTATTTGGAAACAAACTGAGTTTGTATCAAATAGGCAAATGTTGTTTTTGTAACTCCTTACAGTCAGCAATGCCCAAAACCTCAGTTTCATCATGGTGTACGAGAGACTAATTCAGTAACCTGTTAAACGCTATCTTCTTCTTATCCCAATCTATTTCATGAAAAAAGGGAAACACATCCAAGACCGAATGGAATTCAAGTGGAGCACTATAACTCACGTTCATAAACAAGATGTATTTCCTTTTCTACAGTAAATTCTTGGGTGAGGTATAGCATAGCATTTTCCACTGTTTTAGCATACATGGGTATCTTTGTCCATCATAGACCCCAAAAGCTTAATGGACAGTGGTAGTCTTTTGTTTTTCTAAATGCTTGGTATGATGTTTGATCCGCATTAGTCCATTATCAAGGGTTTGAAATCCAGAAGGGAGTTCATCGGTAAGTGCTATAGTGCTGTTAACAAGGCCTGTTAACAATCAGCTCTTCCCCCTCAACATAGTTCAATTATGCTGCAGCAGCTTTTAGCATGTGGAGTTTGCCCACATGTTTCTAATTGAGGGGATTGTACGTATGCCACATCAACTTGTATTCATTAATTAGTTCTGTCTTAAAAGAGCCACCAGGACATGAAATATTCATCAGATTGAAGAGTTGCATTTGCAGACTGTGTATGGTTGATGGATGAGTGTCTCACTTTTATGTCAGCGAGTTGCTAGGAATGAAGACGCTTGACTAAGTTGTATAATTATTCTGTTCAGTTTGTTGTGAGATCGGTATTGTCTGTAGTACAATATCCACCAATTCATCAGCTGTCTGTGGTCTAAGTGCTGTGCTTTTGGCTTTTCAGATCCACCCTTCTATCCCCTCTACCCTCCAGCCATTTTTCAGTTATCCCATCAAGGGGGTGCTGAAAGTGGGACAAGCTCCCCATGTGACCGCCAGTCTCCCTTTCTCAATTTTACAGAGGCAAAAAAGAGTAAAACTCATTCTGACTCTAGATTCCACACACTGCCACTGTTGGATTGTCCCCCACTGAAAATGATGTTCTGGCCTGTATTAGCCTATTATTAACTTTTGAAAAGTGCAAAGTTTGCTAATGACCTTTGAAACATTCTCCTTTGTATTCAATAAAATATTTATTAAACTAATCATGAGTAGCATATGCATGATGACTGAGAATATTGTGATATTGACTATAGGCCAGAATACTCCGTGGGGTGGGGTTTCAAGTAAAACTGAACTGCACTCGCTTTTCTGTGGTTGTAGTTCCTGTTCACATAGGGGTTCTAAAGTTTTTTCACATACTTGCTCTTACCATGCACATTTCCTCACTAGCCAATCCCTCCCCTGTTTTTACTTTCTATTCATACTGTATGTGAGAATGTTGGCTGGACACTCAATAATGCTACTTCTCAGTGTGGGAATGTGTTAGTTTTTTAAATTAGGCTTCTAATGTGGGTGGTGTCATTTATAAGGCTGGCCCTTTTCTTGTTTTGTATTTATTCGCAGTTTCTTAAGCAGTTTATGTTTTGTTCTATGTTAGTAGCAGGTTTAATTTGACTGTAGATTTTTTCCATTTGGAGATAATGGCTCTCACTATGGTTCTGTGGAGTCACAGAGCAGAGCCTTTGAAATGGCCCTGTAACCCTTCCCAGACGGATTTCAATCATGTTCTTCCTCAGCATTTCTGCAATTTCTTTACATTTTTGCATAGTGTGTTACTGGGTAAGACCTCTTAACCAGCTTCATGCTGGAAAAGTTCTATTTAATTGTTGAGTTGATGGAACAGGGTTTGCAGTAATCAGGCCTGGTTGAATCTAGTCCAGCTGAACCCCATTATGAATGCAGTTTCATAGATTTAGGGAATTAGTAACTACGGGGGCAAATAGATTTTCACACAGGCCCAGCTGGTAAAGTTTTTGCTTCAATAAATAACACTATCATTTAAAAACTATATTTTCTGTTTACTCAGCTTCCCTTTGTTTTAACTTAGATTTTGTATTAATTTCTGAAACAATTTATTATGAGATTTACACAAAAACAGAAGAAATCACAATGGGGCAAAAATTTTCGTAGCACTATTTTTCAAATAGAGATGGCGATAGAGAGGCAAAAGTTCAGTATTGCAGCTTTTATGCAAACCTCACTTACTCAGTTATTCATTACCTGTCCATCCATCCATCCATCTTCAACCACTTATTCCTTCTTCAGGGTCACGGGGAACACCCTGGACAGGGTGCCAGTCCATCACAGGGCACAATCACATACACACTCACATAACCATTCATACACTATGGACAATTTAGACACATCAGTCAACCTACCATGCACGTCTTTGGACTGGGGGAGGAAACCGGAGTACCCGGAGGAAACCCCCACAGCACGGGGAGAACATGCGAACTCCGCACACACATGGCCCCGGCGGGAATCGAACCCCGCAGCACAGGGAGAACATGCAAACTCCGCACACACATGGCCCCGGCGGGAATCGAACTCCGGACCCTGGAGGTGTGAGGCGAACGTGCTAACCACCGTGTGCCCTACCTGTCCATCAAAACAATATTATAAATATCAAAACAGAAATTAATATGTGGTTGTAGAACCCCTGGTGTGTGAGGGTGTGGAAGAAGACTCACGTCACTGGCAGAATCTTAACTAAGCTTCGGGATGTTTATTCAGACCGTGCTTTTCAGCGCACTTTCAAAAACTCAACCGAAAACAAACACTCTCGGCTTTCGCTCTGTCAGGTTCAAGTTCACATGTCTTGGTGTATGTATGTCTCGCAAGTACTGCAAAGCGGACTCACACTTTGTTTCTCTCGCTCTCGGTCACGGGTTATGGGAGGCACTGAAAGCACAAACTGACACGAATAAGTAGACTGGCGGTAATATCACACAGGTGAAAATCATTACGCATTACCTGCCGGATCGGCCCACCTCCTCTCCGTCTACAGCTGATGATTGACCATGCACCCACCTCTACATACCCCCACCGCCCAACACTGGCCTGCAGCTGACTCCCCCAGGCAGGAGAGGTAATCAAACATTGCCATCTACGCCATGGTCTGTGGACAACCTCAAATTTGAATGACTGTAGTGCAAGATACAGTACCAACGATAGATCCGCATGTTGGCATCCTTCATGTGATGGAGTCTTGGAGCGGGGCGTGATAGGAACAGAAGGTGAAAGGGTGCCCCAGTAGTACCGGAGGGTTAGGACCACCCACATGATGGCCATACACTCCTCCTTGATGGTGACGTACATCTCGGAGAGCTCCTCTCTCTTTCCACCACCTGGGACAAAACGGCCCCCAGCTCTTTGTCCAGTGTGTCAGTCTGCAGAACAAATGGGGAGAGAAAAGAATTCAACAGCGGGGCCCCCCATAAAACCGTTTTTACCTGGCAAAAAGCCCGCTCGGATCGCTCTGTCCACTGGATCATCATCTTAGTAAGCAGTGGCATATGCATTATGCATGTCATAGTTGACTTCTCCAACTCGCTGTGTGACCTCAAAGGGTCCTTGCCACATTGCGAGTAATTTCAAGCTCAATGTGGGTAGTAAAACCAGTACTTTATTTCCTGTTGCAAATTCCCATAACTGAATACCCCTGTTATACAGCCTGGATTGACATTCTTGCACTCATAGCAAATTCTCCTGTGTTAATTGTCCAGGTATGTGGTATGTTCTCCTCTCAGGTCCAGATTGTACTGAAGCAGCTGTGTACAGCATAGTTAGTACCGCTGGCGGGGTCGGAATTTACATTGTACATCTAAAAGGTGAGAATTACAAAAGAATAACTTACCACTGTGAAACGTTCTGCTCAAATTGTATTTGCAACTTGCTTCAGCTTGATCATCTGCTTTTTCTGAATCTGGCTTGATCTGAAAAAGTAAAGCCAACGACATGTTGCTTAGGAGCTTAGAATTGCTTAGAAGATTTGGAGGCTAAAGCTAACGCTAAGGGGTGTTACTTTTCCAACACATGCAAGGCTTTTGGCCAATCTCAACGCAACTGGTCAGCTGGCCAATCAGATCGTACTGGGCTTTTCAGAAGGAAGGGCTTTGCAGAAAGGCAGCCTGGAAATAGAGGTACTCCAATAATGTACAGTATTTGACAAATAATGTGCTTTTTGAACATTAAAACATGTTAACCTATATCATTACACCTAATAAACAATATAATTAATGTTTAAAAATGTTTAAAATTCATGATATGATTCCTTTAAATATATGTGTGGCACAATTATTGGCACCCTTTTAGTAAATGCTTTGTGCTACCTCCCTTTGCCAAGATAACAGCTTTGAGTCTTCTCCAATAATGCCTGATGAGGTTGGAGAATACATGGCAAGGGATCTGAGACTATTCCTCCATACAGAAAATCTCCAGATCCTTCAAATTTCGAGGTCCACTCTGGTGGACTCTCCTGTTCAGTTCACCCCACAGGTTTTCTATGAGGTTCAAGTCAGGGGAATGGGATGACCATTGCAGGAGCTTGATTTTGTGCCATGTATCCTAATAAAATGTCTAGGTCCTCTGGAAGATAAGCAGCCCCAAAACAGTCATCACCATATTTAACCGTGGGCATGAGAAACTTTTCCATATAGCTTTTCCATATCTCTCTGTGTGTGCTAAAACCACCTATGATGTTTATTGCCCAAAAGCTCTATTTTGGTTTCAGCTGACCATAGAACCTGATCCCATTTGAAGTTCCAGTAGTGTCTGGAAAACTGAAGATGCTTGAGTTGGTTTTTGGATGAGAGCAGAGGCTTTTTTCTTGAAACCCTTCCAAACAACTTCTGGTGATGTACCGTATTTTCCGCACTATAAGGCGCACCTAAAAAACTCAAATTATCTCAAAAGCCGACAGTGCGCCTTATAATCCAGTGCGCCTTATATATGGACCAATATTGAGCCACAACAGGTCTCGCAACTACGGTAAGCAGCCGCCGACTTCATTTTCTTCCACGTGTGGCAGGGACAAGGTGCATCTGAGGATTTGTTGCATCAACTACGCCACCTAGGGGACGGGAGGCCGGCCCCCAGGACAAGGAACTAAACTAGATTAACCCCTAAGGGTAATTCGAGCACACAGGTTCGTAAACTCAAGGAGCCGGAGACATGCGTTACATCAACGATATTTATTCCAACAAAACACATTAATTATTATAAACCCACAACCGAACAAACAGCTAAGATTCTACCTCAAAAAGAGTCATTTAAGCAAATAGGAAAACAAGCAGTGCTTACCTGTTGAGCCAGCGGTTTCACCTACACGCACACCAAAGCTACCGTTATCCCACGTCACTAACCAGGAAGTCCTTTCACTGACTGAACGACGTACCAGTCAGTCGAAAACCACTTCCTTAAATACTACTCCAGGACACGCCCCCCTCAAGATGACTCACGGGGAAACCCATTTCACCACACACGCGCGGTGCATGCTGGATATATACCGGTATATATATTTCATTTCCATTTGTTTTTTATGTAAAGACCCCAAAATGGCTCCTATTAAGAGACACGCATATGACGCAGAGTTTAAACTCAAGGCGATCAGTCACGCAGAAGAACACGGGAATAGAGCAGCAGCAAGAGAATTTAACATTAACGAATCAATGGTGCGAAAGTGGAGGAAGCAACAAGATGACCTACGCCAAGTAAAGAAGACTAAACAGAGTTTCCGAGGGAATAAAGTGAGATGGCTACATTTGGAGGACAAACTCGAACAGTGGGTTGTTGAACAGAGAGCAGCAGGTATAAGTGTCAGTACAAGCACTATTCGAATTAATGCAACCGCGCTAGCAAGCGAACTTGGCATTAATGACTTTAAGCCGACTTTAAGCCGTCGTCGTCATCAAAGCTAACTCGAAGGGATGGATGGATGAAGAAAAAATGAGCGAGTGGTTGAGAGAAATTTATGTGAAGAGGCCGGGTGGCTTTTTTCACACAGACCCGTCCCTGTTGATCTACGACTCCATGCGCGCCCATATCACCGATGGTGTCAAAAAACAAGTGAAGAACACTAATTCAACACTCGCCGTCATTCCGGGTGGATTGACAAAAGAACTCCAGCCGCTAGATGTTGGTGTCAACAGGGCATTCAAAGCTAGACTGCGAACTGCGTGGGAACAGTGGATGACAGAAGGCGAACACACGTTTACCAAGACAGGTAGACAGTGCCGGACGACATATGCCACCATCTGCCAGTGGATCGTAAATGCATGGGCTGATATATCAGTCTCAACTGTGGTCCGAGCTTTCAGGAAGGCAGGAATTGTCACTGAACTGCTAGACAGCAGCAGCGACACTGACTCGATCAATGGCGACTTCGAAGAGACAGAGCCGGGCATGTTGGATCCGGATATTGTGTTGCCCAACTGTTTAATTCGGACACCGAAGAAGAAGAATTCCAGGGATTCGTGGATGAGGAATAACTTAGTAAAGTGAGCTTTACGTGTTTATTTTGTGTGTTGTGTGATTTTAACGTTTGAGCAACGTTGAGTTATTGATATATTGTTATCGCTTTGCACTATTTCGAGTGTTACTATATTGTGATTATTATTATTGAATCGAGGAAAAGTCCCCCCCCTATGTGGGGTATATTAACATTGCACTACATGTTTTACCTTAAACTACGCTGGGTTGTAATATATTAATAAAGTTGAACTGACCTATCTGACTGTTTTGTTGACATTCCCTTTAGCGCAGCTCCATCTAATTGATGCATAACGTAACCCCCAGCCTCTACTGTAGCGTCTATTGTATGCGCCTTGTATATGGACAAAGTTTTAAAATAGGTCATTCAATGAAGGTGTGCCTTATAATCCGGTGCGCCTTATAGTGCGGAAAATACGGTAGGTGAATTTGGATTGTAGTTTTGTAAACTTTCTGAGACCAAAACGCAACTAACTTCTGCAATTCTCCATCTGTGATCCTTGGAGATTTTTTGGTCACTCAAATCATCCTCTTCATAGTGAGTTGGGACTATATACACATGTACTCTTCCAGGTTGATTCATAACATTTCCACTTGCACCCTGATGTTGGAAATGGGCATTTTCAATACTTTTGCTATTTTGTTATAGACACTTCCGATTTTGTGAAGCTCAGCAATCTTTTGCTGCACATCACAGCTATATTCCTTGGTCTAACCCATTGTTATGAATGACTAAGGGAATTTGGCCTAATTGTTTCCTCATTTATACCCATTTAAAACAGGAAGTCATGGTTGAACAATTTCCTGTGCCTAGTCAACCAGGTGTACTAAAACATTTAAAATATAAATGGGAATATACTTCAAATATATTTTCCCCATATGAATTCATAGGGGTGCCAATAATTTTGCCACATATAGATTTTTTTTTCTTGGTAAACCTGTGTTGTGTTTGCAATTCTTTGATATTCATGAGAGCAGAGTATTTTTGTGAATTTTTTAAACAAAAGATCAAAAGTTTAAACAATAAATAAAAATTTTCACAGCCTTCTTTGCATATTTACCAAGGGCGCCAATATTAGTCGAAGGCACTGCCTCACACTTCCAGGGTTGAGGGCTCGATTCCCGCTGCAGCCCTGTGTGTGTGGCGTTTGAATGTTCTCCCCGTGCTTCAGGGGTTTCCTCCACGTACTCCCCCAGTCCAAAGACATACAATGTTAACTGTCGAAAAGTTTACGTAGTGTATAAATGTATGTGTGATTGTGCCCTGTGATGGATTGGCACCCCGTCCATGGTGTCCCCGCCTTATGGCCCATGTCCCCTGGGATAGGCTCTAGGTTACCCGTGATCTGGTAAGGATAAGCCGTACAAATGGATCGATGCATGGCTATAATACTGAGATAACAGACAAATAGTCTTAAAGTAAATCCATCCATCCATCTTTCTACCGCTTACTCCTCCTTCAGGGTCGCGGGGAACCTGGAGCATATCCCAAGAATCATCGTGCACACAATCACATACACACTCACACACCAGGCAATTTAGACATGCCAATCAGCCTACCATGCATGTCTTTGGACTGGGGGAGGAAAATGGAGTACCCAGAGGAAACCCCCGCAGCACAGGGAGAACATGCAAACTCTGCGCACACAAATCCCCGGCAGGAATGGAGCCCCGGACCCTGGAGGTGTGAGGCGAACATGCTAACCACTTAGCCACCGTGCACCCGTCCTAGCTGGCAACCCACTGACATCACTCTAAATGCCATAAAAAAGCCATGTTTTGTGTAAAATCTCCTTTTTTTTTACTTCCACTGTAATTCAAGAAAAGGTTTATTGGAACCACTAAGGTTAAAAAGTGCTATATAAGTTCAGACCATTTACAATTCAACCATGCAAACATTCAGTAGAGATAAAACACCTTTCTAGAACAATTTATTTTCCTACTTTTAAAAATTTTTAAATTCACATCCATTGTGACCATTGTGACACATTAATAACCATACACATTACCATACCATTACCATTTTGAAAGTTAAAATTTGTCCATATCCATCTTATGTGGTGTTTTACACTATATTTATTTAGACCTAACAACATTGGATAGTATGGGGTAACAGTTTGCCCTATGTTGATTTTGTGGAACTGGACCATCACTCAGTGAATGGTATCAATCAAACTCAATCTTTATCTGAGTTTTGCATCATATCATCTACTACAGGTTGGATATGGACCCATACAGCATGTTCATTGTGGTGAAGGAGTTTGAGATTGTGGCCACTACTGTATGGATCGATACCTGTGGCTGATTTCCTCCAAAATGAAATGACTGTATCTCTATATTCAATTGATCATTTTCGGATAATTAATAATTTTTGGAGAAGTCAACTTGTAGAACCATTTAATTTTCTTCCAGGTTTCAATTGTGTGAATTTCTGCACCTGGTGAAGCCAGTTGAAATTGTTAACAGCAATATCCTCCAGCTTTGTGTTGAAATTTTCAATAATTTTGTCCCACTGTGTCAGATTTTGTTTTCTTCACCCAGTTTTTAAACTTTGTATCCCCAAACACCACATCTCACTTTTGCCAGTGTTCCCATTTTGGTCGATCATTCTGATTATACCCTGTAAACTGAATTGTGTCAAAGAAGTACATGGGACATGTTATGCTGAAGAAGATAGATGATAGGCATTTGTGGACAGTATACCCCTCTGTGCCAAGCTATCAATAAGGAGCCCCATGTACTCATGTTGCTAGCATGCACACGTATTGAGACCACTTAAGCTGGCTTCTGTGACAAAGAATAGCATGTATCATACAAACTGTCCATAACATTGTGTTCTTCTCTTTGTGCAAGTCAACAAAAGATTATGTTAGTATTCTCCTCTGTATTTTTTCTTTTCTACCAATAGCGTCTGAGTTGATTCATTTGCTTCTGGTTATGAATCTTCAGTCTCTTCATTTGTTTTATTTTTCTTTGCTTTCTTTAACTTTATGCAATGTCTGTTCCACAAAATGTCTTGGGCCTTCATTGACATCTTCATAATCAGAAGGTTGATCATGTGATTGAAGTGACTGTGAAGTTAGTTCAAGTATAGCCTTATTATCCTCGTCCCTTGCTCTACATCTCCTTTTTGACATGCTTTCTCTTTCTGCTTTCTTTTTGCTGCTGAGACTGACTTTACACTAGCTGTAACAATTTTCTTCATGCTTTTTTCTCCTGATATCTGCAGAAAATTTGCACAGGAAATAATGCACATAATCATTGTGAGTTAAGAAAGCATTTATGATCCTGAAGTAAAAAGTTTTAAAGCTTGTATCATTTAGGTTCTGCAACTCTCCCTCAACTTTCTGGTCATCTCTTTACTAGCCATTAGCTGCTGGCTCACAATCCTCCTGCCTATCCCACAAACCTCCTGCCTGGCTCTTAAACCACCTGCCAGGATCTTAAACTGACAAAGCCAAACACTGTAGGAATATTTCACTTACTATGTCCTCCAATAAGATAAGGGAGAGAAAAAGGTTAAACTGAACAAAAGGACAAATACCACTACAATGGACAATTTGCCATTATGGTAGTAGTCTAATGTAGTAGTAGTAGTAGTAGTAGTAGTAGTAGTAGTAGTAGTAATAATAATAATAATATAATAATAATAATAAACATAGCTGCAAGCATAGCTGCAAACATAGCTGCAAGTAATAATAATAATAATAATAAACATAGCTGCAATTAAGGGGCCAAGCACAAAAGAGGCTAAACGAAGGGCTAAACAAGCATGGCAGGGAGCATCAAGACCAACTGTGAAAAAGAGCCATTTTAGTGATTTGTATATAATTTTAGGAAAAATGCAATCAATTATTATATGATTTAATTGCTTATTATGTTTGAGCAATAGGTGGCACTGTGACCAAATTTGGACAATTGGTGGTGCTAAAGGGATTGAGTTAGAGACACCAAAATTGCTGTGGTTAACAATTGTTTACCATACAGTTCTATGGACTGCCATAGACTTCCAGAGCAGCAGAAGAAGAAAAACACTAATGATTACAAAAAGTGCCTATGCAACCTTCGGTGCTTGTCCCCTAATAATAAATATAGCTGCAAGCAGCAATACCAGCATCAAGCCAATTATCAGCACCATGAGAAGCAAAAGAAGTTTTGTGATATGTTTTTGGTTAGAATCCGATGAACAGTGTATGAGGAGTTAGAATTGTAAACTTTCAATGACCATGGCATAATTGCTATCATTGTTCTTGGCATGACTCAAGGAATTTAGACAATATTATTACAATAGCCAAAAGTAATCAAAAGATATTAGCATTTTTTGAAATTGCATTAGAATCTTTGACACAAGGTGGTGCTGTTTCAAAAACACAGCAGGTATCCTCAAGTTATGATGGAAATGACCTACTAAGTTTGGTCTGAATATAGCCTCATGTCCATTATGGCACTGAAGGTGTGTAAGCACTCAATGTAATCGTTAGTTCCCTTTCAAAGGGAACTCCACATTGCGTTTAGCATAAAACGTGGAGTTCCCTTTGAAAGGGAATGTCTGGGTTGCAACGCATGTAACCATGTTCCCTGAGAAGGGAACGAGACGTTGCGTAGCATTGTCATACCAAGGCAGGCCTGTGAACTGTGTCTTTGCTTCAGATAATAGAGGCTGACAGGTGCCATATATATATATATATATATATCACGCGACGCGCTTAATTGCCACGTCACCTGATCATGGCAGGCATGATTTTACACAACTTTCAGATGCTGGTTAGGCGCGAGGGCGTTACCAAGTGTTATGCTAAACGCAACGTCTCATTCCCTTCTCAGGGAACAGGGTTACATGCATAAACCCAAATGTTTTCTTATTAGGGGCCAAGCACCAAAGCTGCGCAGGCACCTGTTGTAAACCTTAGTGTTTGAGCTTTAACCTAATGGTGCATTAAGACCATTGCTGCATCCTAATTTGTCTCCTTATACTGTGCACTAAAAGTATATACTCTTTTTGTGAAAAAAAGTACATACTTTTGCGTGTGTAGCAAAAGAGTATACAAGTACTGGGACATAATAACAGTTAATGTAACCGAAGAGAATGTTGTTGCCTAGTTACGCACAGTCACTGTAAAAAACTCCTTTGCATTTCAGCTTTTCTTCATTCATTTTTCCTTATGTAATTATGTTGGCTTTACAAAGCTAACATACCGTTTTCCTGTTTCTTCTTCTTCTTCTTCTTCTTCTTCTTCTCCTTCTCTACTTCTTCTTCTTCTTCTTCTAAGACAATTAGCTTCTATATGCTACTCCTCTCAGATCATTCAAGCTCATTCACCAAACTTGGTACAGACCTTCAGTCTGTTCTGACTCGAGTTGCTATATGTTTTCTAACTGATCAGAACTTTGGTTTTCTCAGTACTGAAGCTCAAAATGGCCAAATTTCCAATATATTTCCATTCAAAACTTCTGACTGTTCTAACTCCTTCAGCTTTCAAGCTACTTCCACCAAACTCAGCACAGTCCATTTTTACTGTATTTTTTCTTACTGATTGGACTTACAGGTCTCCTTTAGCGGACAATCAAAATCTCAAAAACTCACATTCACTTATTGACAGAATGTTCAGTGCCTGACTCGGAATGTTCAAGATCTCAAACTCCAACTGTCAAAACTCACACACACCTGCGTGCACACAGCCTGAATCCTCTCTTCTCTTCTTCTCACTCTGACAATGTACCTGTAACAAAGACTCTCACTTCATCCATCTATCTATTGATGCCACACACTCTCTCCATCCATCTCTCTATCTACCAGTAGCACACATACACACACTCTCTCTCCATATTTCTTTCTAACAGTCTACTAACTCTAAAATCTATCTATCTATCTATCTATCTATCTATCTATCTATCTATCTATCTATCTATCTATCTATCTATCTATCTATCTATCTATCTATCTATCTATCTATCTATCTATCTATCTATCTATCTATCTATCTATCTAATATATTTATCTAATCAACCCTACAAGTATTGCCACTCTATCTATCTATCTATCTATCTATCTATCTATCTATCTATCTATCTATCTATCTATCTATCTATCTATCTATCTATCTATCTATCTATCTATCTAATATATTTATCTAATCAACCCTACAAGTATTGCCACTTCATCTATCTATCTATCTATCTATCTATCTATCTATCTATCTATCTATCTATCTATCTATCTATCTATCTATCTATCTATCTATCTATCTATCTATCTGCATTGGTCTGCCTTTCCATTTATCTTTCTACATTTCTCTCCATCTATCTATTTACTAGTTACACTCTATTGTTAGATAGATAGATAGATAGATAGACTTTATTGGTCCCACAATTGAAATTGTTAAATGTACAGGGGTCGAACCCGAGACCTTGTCTTTATTAGCACCACACTCTAACCAGTTGAGCTGACCGGCCAAGACAATTCTGATCGATCGATCAATCAGTCAATCAATTAAATAAATAAGTGTAATCACAAAAAGTACCTCAACATAGACATATGACACATTGAAACACTCAGCTCAATAAGGAAAATTGTGCTATGGGTATTCTGTTGATTTTACGTGACTCATCTATCTATCTATCTATCTATCTATCTATCTATCTATCTATCTATCTATCTATCTATCTGTCTGTCTGTCTGTCTGTCTGTCTGTCTGTCTGTCTGTCTGTTATATGTATCCATCTTTCTGTCTTTCTTTTGTAAAACTGCATATTACTGCCAGACTTCAAACTATTTTAAACTTTCAGACTGGCTTTGTCAAGCCAACATCAAAGTTTGTCATTACAAGCTTTACCTGTCTAGTTTATAATATATAATTTAATTTACCATTCCCTTGATTTATTTTTCCACATTTCATTTACATCTCTCTAAAATCTGTCTCCGACGTTACACTTTTCCACCATGTTTACAGGTTGAATTCGCAAAGCAAACGGTCGCAAAACTCCTCGTCCCTTGCGCAAGGAGTTGTTGGCAATATTAGCTGAAAAAATGGCCACAGATCCACACTTCGAAAATCTACCGGAAATATCTGGGTACCTTCGGGATACTCATTTCAACATACTGCGATTTGGGACACACTAATTCTAATCTTGGATGCTATTTAGGACGGATAGTAGGCAAATTGGGACGCAGCACGTGTTCTGGCGATGTCTTCTGTACTTCCTTGATGAAGACAGACCTTTCTCAGTAAAGACTGACCAAATGAATGCCTGTTTTATATTTATAAAATGTGGTCACACAAGGTAGATAACAATTATACGGACAAAATGAAATGCGTCATAATACTTCCGAGTGGGAACATGAAGGCTTGCAACCTATGGTTTTATTAAGTAAACATTGATGATATAGCATCTCTATTGGGTTGAGGTCTGGGCTCTGACTTGGCCACTCCAAAAGGCGGATTTTGTTTTTCTGAAGCCATTCTGTTGTGGACTTGCTCCGGTGTTTTGGGACGTTGTCCTGTTGCATCACCCAAGTTCTACACAGTTTCAGCTGACGTACAGACATTCTCACATTATCCTGAAGAATTGTCTGATATACTGGGGAATTCATCTTCCCCTCACTGATTGCAAGCTGGCCAGGCCCCGATGCAGCAAAGCAGGCCCAAATCATGGTGTTTCCTCCACCATACTTTAAGGTTGGGATGATGTTTTCATGATAATATTCCGTGCCCTTTCTACGCCAGATGTAGTGCTGTGTGGTTTTTCCAAATATTTCAATCTTAGTTTCAGTCCACAAAACATTTTGCCAATACTGCTGTAGAGTGTCAATGTGCTCTTTTGCAAACTTCAGGCATGCAGCAATGTTCTTTTTAGTAAGCAGTGGCTTCCTTCGTGGTGTCCTGCCATATATACCCTGCTTGTTCAATGTTTTGTGTATTGTAGACTCATGAACAGAGATGTTGGCCAGTTCCAATGATGCCTTCAAATCTTTGGCTGTCATTCGGGGTTGTTTCTTTACCTCATTGATGATTCTTCGTTGTGCTCTTGGTGTCATTTTGACTAGGTGCCCAATTCTTGGTAGAGTAGCAACAGTCCCAAAATGTCTCCATTTGTAAAATGTAAACTGGTGAATTTCTAAAGTCCTTGAAATCACTTTGTGACCCTTGCCAGCTTTATGTAAATCAACTATTCTTGATCATAGATCCTCTGAATGCTCTTTTTGGCAAGGCATGGCTCACATAAGGATGTGCTTCTTGTGCAGAGCAAACTCCAAAAGTTGGAGGGGTTTTTATCAGTCAAAGTAGCTGTAGTCGACACCTCCAAACTCATTTTCTTAACAAGACTCCAGGTGTGCAAAAAAAAGCTTTTTTGAGGTCATTAACTCAAGGGTTCACATACTTTTTCCACAAACACTATGAGGTTTTTTGGTTGTTCTCAATAAAGACATGAATGATTTTATTCACATTATATTTGTCAATACCCCTGAGTTAGATGAAATTCAGATCACATTTTATGACAAATTTATTCAGAAAACCATGAAATTCCAAAGGGTTCACATACTTTTTCTTGCCACTATGGGGCGCACAGTGGCTTAGTGGTTAGCAATTTCACCTCACACCTCCAGCGTCCGGGGTTCAATTCCTGCCGGGGCCATGTGTGTGCGAAGTTTGCGTGTTCTCCCCATGCTGCGGGGATTTCCTGTGGGTACTCCGGTTTCCTCCCCCAGTCCAAGAACATGCATGGTAGGCTGATTGGTGTGTCTAAAGTGTCCGTAGTGTATGAATGGGTGTGTGAGAGTGTATGTGATTGTGTGCCCTGCGATGGACTGGCACCCTGTCCAGGGTGTACCCTGCCTTGTGCCCGATGCTCCCTGGGATAGGCTCCAGGTTCCCTGCAACCCTGAAGAAGGAATAAGCGGTAGAAGATGGATGGATGGATGGATGGATCATGGATAAGTTCAGCATAGCTACATGAGAGAGAAAAACTTAAAATGTGTCATGAACCTAACTATGAACAATGAAAATCTGAGAGGAGGAATAAAATGTTTTTAAGAGTAAATAAAGATGCTACAAAATAAAGTGAGAAAAAAGTGTACTATAATGAGGGAAAAGCTAGATTGTAAAAAAAAAAGAAAAGAAAAAGAAAGAACAAAATGTAGAGGGAACTTGAATAAACCTGGTGAAAAATTCTGGAGGGAGAGCATTTGTATCTAAAACTCACCAGTGTATATATGCATCATATACGAGATGAATGAGAAGTAGTGTGTGCCATCTATCTGTGGCGAAAATGTAAGCACCAATTAGCTTAGCGTAGCTTAGCTTATGGCCTCCTTGGCCACTGCCTCCATGTTTTTCTGGTCCAGCTTGGCGCTGATTGCCTCGCTCCTTCTGCTAGCGAGCATTGGAGGTTATGGATCACATGCGCATAACAGTCTTCACTACCATTGGTAGTTGCAACACCACGTCACTCCACATTTGCATAAGCTTAAACTTTTCTCAACTTAATTACTGTAATTGGGATATTCTAATTTCTAAAGAGTTTATGTCCTCAGAGAACTCGTAATTACAACTTGTAAACTAGATGTTGGCTTGACAAACCAGTCTGAAACTGTATAATCAGTCTGAAATATGAAGGTAATGTGCAGTTTTAAGAAAGAAAGACAGATAGATAGGGTGCCAATACGTGTAGAGTTGATTAGATAGATAGATAGATAGATAGATAGATAGATAGATAGATAGATAGATAGATAGATAGATAGATAGATGAAGTGAGATTCTCTGTCACAAGTATATTTACAGAGTGACAGAAGACAGGCTTCAGGCTGTGTGCACGCAAGAGTTTTGACAGTTGGAGTTTAAAATCTTGAACATTCCGAGCCAGGCTCTGAACATTGTGTTGATTTTAAAATCCTTATGCTCACATTTAAGGCACTGCATGGTCTGGCCTCTCAGTGTCTGTCTGTGCTTTTAACGTTATATACTCCCAAGCATCATTTGCACTCCTCTCAAACTGGTTTACTGGCTGTCTCACAGACACGCTTGCTATCTGTAGGGGACAGGGCTTTCTCGTCCTATGCTCCTAAACTTTGGAATGCACTCCCTACTCACTTTAGAGATGCACAGAATTTGAGAATTTTGAAATCTAACTTTAATCCATTTTTTTAGGTTAGCTTTTTCTTAATGGTTTTAACCATTTTGTATTCAAGTTTGTTTTTTTGTTTTTGTATGTTTTGTAGGAATAAGTGTTCTCCCCATGCTGCGGGGGTTTCCTTTGGGTACTCCGGTTTCCTCCCCCAGTCCAAAAACATGCATGGTAGGCTGATTGGCGTGTCTAAAGTGTCTGTAGTGTATGAATGGGTGTGTGAGTGTGTATGTGATTGTGCCCTGCGATGGACTGGCACCTTGTCCAGGGTGTACCCCGCCTTGTGCCCGATGCTCCCTGGGATAGGCTCCAGGTTCCCCCGTGACCCTGAAGAAGGAGTAAGCGGTAGAAGATGGATGGATGGATATCATATATATATATATATATATATATATATATATATATATATATATATATATATATATATATATATATATATATATATAAAATAATATAGAATGTGCATACATACAATTTATATAAATGTGTCTGTGTGCCAGATTGTATACAGGGATGCAGTGCACCGCCAGAAGGTTGGTTTGTTGTGACACCTCTTGAGGCGCAAGCTCCAGGAAGGTGTTAAAGATGATTTGTTGATTCGTGCAGGGACTCATCGTCGCACCATTTGGTGCTCTTGAGATGATGACTGTGTATGTGTGTATAAACTCGTAGGGATAAAAATGTAGGAGGGAAAAAGAAAGAGAAGAGGAGGAGGAAGAGGTGGAGATCGTGTTGGAATTTGATTCGTACTCAGTAGTGTGGTCTGATCCAAAATCATCAACCTCTCCCCTCTCAGGAGAATTTCTGCGTGGTTCCCAGATTGAGAATCTCAAGTCACACTTTTTAAATACATTCTGCTTTCAGACTGAATTAAATACTCATGTACACATGAAAACATGTACATGCAGCACATAAATGTGTGACACCAAAGCCACCATGGATAGTCACCATGGACAGTCACTTTACATCTACACTCACTGTTTCATTTCTGGATATGTATCTGCTGCTTAAATCTATTTAACAATACTGTGTGTATAAGGATTGGTATAGAAAAAAGGCTGGATAAATATAATATATTTATATGTTTTACATTTTTTTTATATATACATTCCACCCAAAAAATGGGTGCGTTCAAACAAAAGGTATCATGTTCTTAGTTGTTTAACACATCTACCGTAATTCTTGGACTATTGAGCACACCTGAATATAAGCCGCACTCGCTAATTTTAAGAAAAACTATTTTGTACATAAATAGGCCGCACTTCTCTATAAGCCGCAGGTGTCCACGTTGTAACTGTCACGATTCGTGACGTAAATGAAGGACAGATGCAAGTGCAGTTAGGATGAGAGCTTTTATTGAAACAGAGGAGAGCGGACTTAAGAGAAACAAAAAACATGACCAACTCAATGAACTAAGCAAACTAAACCAACCAACCATTAACTATGACATGAAACAAAGGCTCTATATCTATACTCTATAAACTACTTCTACATCTATATTCTAAACCAAGTCTATACAACTCTAAGGTATACTATCTGCTACTAGGCTATAAGCTATGCTATAAGCGGCTAGGCTACAGGCTAGGCTACAGGCTAGGCTACAGGCTAGGCTACAGGCTAGGCTACAGGCTAGGCTACAGGCTAGGCTACAGGCTAGGCTACAGGCTAGGCTACAGGCTAGGCTACAGGCTAGGCTACAGGCTAGGCTACAGGCTAGGCATGAACAAAGACTCTTAACTATACGCGATTTCTAATTCTAACTCTATATCTAATTACCCATGTTGTGTGTGTCATGGCTCCCGGTATATATACACACCAGCTTTATTAGCCCAAACTGCTACAGCTGCGGGCAATACCAAAACACACGTGACTCGACAATACATGACAAGACGAGGCGGAGACATGACGTCAACCAATAAGTTGGTTGTGTTTTCCCTGATGAGGGGGTGTGCATGAAGCGCAAAACGACTGATCTGGAGAATGTAGTGTGAGCTCGTTAGATTTAATTCGAACAGTTTCATTGGTCCACTGTGACCTGCTGGGTAATTTCATTTGTCCGATGTGACGAGGTTAAATGTTTTGGCGGCATGAAACTCGTTAGCCTGTAAAAATCCATAAATTAGCCGCATCATTGTTTAGGCCGCAGTGTTCAAAGCGTGTGAAAAATGTAGCGGCTTATAGTCCGGAAATTTCGGTAGATGTAAATATGACTTGAAATTCTGATCTATCGACTCATATTCTTCTTTTGTTCTCAAAACCAAATGTCTTCAATGTATAGCAAAAACAATAGAATTGGCCTTGTTGTTCCGATAGTTTTGGATGGGATTGTATACTCACTTCAAATATAAATACTGTTTATAAGTGTCTGTCCAGCTCTTTTTTTGTGTGTGCTAGTGCTTACTGTAGAAAATTCCAGTGAAATGCTTATTTTACTGCTAAATACTAGTCTGACTCCCACAGTAAAATGAAAGCTCTTATAACAAAAGACACTTTGTCAGGTTATTCTCCTTAAGCACCCCATCTTGCTCCTTCGCATCCTACAGTTGTAATGATATATTTCATTATTTGTATTTCACAGCTTTTAATAGTGAGAGAATTTAGGCTAAGCCCCGGGTTGTCAGAGAGGCAGCTTCCACTGGAGATATGGCTTTATTCAAGGTCTCTGAGTGAATAGCCCAGAAACAGAAGGAAGAAAAGGGGAGCACAAGTTAATGGCTACAGACTACACTGTCAAATAAGGTGCCTACTGGAAGAAGTACCTTTACAATGCATGATTAATGGGTTAACAGTTGCTTTCCATCTGATTTTAGCCTTTGCCACTTTCAGCAAATGAAGACTAAGAGACTTGGAGAATGAAAGAGAAAAAATCTATTTAAAAAGAAAGACGGGGAAAATGGAAAGTCAAGGTGATGTCTTATTGCCTTTGATTCTGTGGTTGTGCAGAAGAAAGGGAAAAGACAAAATTTTGCGTCCTTCGCAAGTGGCTGTAAAGCTTAAAGTTCTTTTTTCATCCCCGGGGGTATCTCTATGGTGAGAGAGTTGGTCAGACAGATTTCCGAAGAGTGAGAGCACAGCACACAAAGTCTTGAGCCAGCTAGCATTCAGGAGCATGGAGACAAGGCTTTTTTTTAGCATTGAAGCTTATGAACAATGGAGGATTAAAGGGTGAGGAAAAGGTTTAAAGCTTAATTTACATATGTTAAGGAAAGACTTCAGAATAAAGCTTTTATATACACTCAGATTGCCTGTGTCCAGGCCTCATTGTTCAGCCTCACTCCCTTCTGAAGCTGACCATGGTATTTTATTATTTTGAAAACATGACCTTAGTATTATAAGGTTCTACTTCCCATTCATTATTTACCAGGATAGAATCTTAGAATAATGTCACAAAATGTCTTGTAGCATCATAAGACAAATAACATATTTTACCTCTCATCTTAGAGACTTCATCATTTGTAATGTTACTTTTATTTATTAATACTAGACATTTCTGCCTTACTAAAACACATGGCCACAAGTTCAAAAGGGAAGTGCCTAAGTGGAGGTGCCTAACTTGAGGTCTTAAGCATTTCAAGGATTTTAGATCCACTTAGGTCACAGCTTCTGTGATGTGGATTTCAACTGTATAGCTTTATAAAGTCCTATAACTGAGAATTGCTCAGGTGTATGTGCGCTGTCTCTTTATTTTTGTGCACTTCTGAAGCTGCAAGGTTAGAATTTCTGTAATAAATAAGAAAAGGGAGGAAAAAGGAACATTTGCCAGGTTGTGTTTGCATATTTGTGTATAAAGAAGGCCCGTATTCATAAGACTCTGAAGCTGACAGAGGTTTAAATCAGTAGCGTTATTTGGCTCTGGTTTGGTCATTGCATATGTTTCAACTCTTTTGTTTTCAGTCAGTTGGTTATTGAGAGTACTTATTGTTAATTATTTACTGGCAAACAATTATGATGGTAAAATGTACAGTACGTTAATTCTCTTTTCAGTCCAACAGCCATGTAGTACTTACATTATATAGCCAAAGGTTTGTGGAGTCCTGACCATAACATCCATATGTGGTTCTTCCCTTAAATGATCCCACAAAGTTGTAAGCACACAGCTGTATAACAGGTCTTTGTTTGCTGTAGTATTACAATTTCCCTTCAGTGGAACTAATGGGCCCAAAAGTGTTCCAGAGCCCTAACCTCAACCCCTACTGAACACTATTGGAATGAACTGGAATATTGAGCAACAGGCCTCCTTGCCCGACCAGCTACATTCTAAAATCTATTGGAAAGCTTTCCCAGAAGAGTGAAATTGATTATAACAGCAAGGAGGGAATAAATCTGGAATAGTATGTTCAAAAAGCATACCATGGATGTGATAGTCAGCTGTGCGCAAACGTTTGGCCATATAGTGCATTCATACATGTCAAACGACTGCAAATCCTGCTTCAGTGCCTCAAAGTGGCACATTGGTGACAATGGCTGTCTGATAGCTATGGCTTAATGCCCTGGCAGGTTTTACCATGCTACAAAGGTGTCAGACTATATGATCCTAGAAATGATTCATTTTCTAGAGGTCAAAAAGCTAGCTAAACTGAAGAGGTATTGGCCTGCCCGCCCAGCCAGCAGGATGGCGACATTCAAAGGCTAAAACAACACGAAGAAATGGGCCTCAGTTCCCTGCGCATCAGTCGGGCCATTCCACGGCGGTAGGATGCAACTCGAGTGACGAGAGGCTGCTAAGAATCTCAGGTTCCAGAAGGCCGCAAAGGAATATGATTAACCTTGCCATATGTACCTACAACTGCAGGACTTTGGCAGGGGGGAACAGTTTGAACCACCTGATGGAGGAGAAGAAGAAGATCAGGTGCGATGTGTTAGGGTTGAGCGAGACCCGTCAGATTAAGGAAACAAATTCATGGTGGAAGGACGGAAGTGCCATAAGATTCGGAAAAGCATACCGTGCCAGATCAGTTGGAGGTATCGGGTTCCTCTTAAGCAAGGAATGGGATTCGAAGGTTGCCTCTTGCCAGCTTGTTTCATCACGGATCGGGTTGCTGAACGTGAACCTCTCTGGGAAGGCCACCCTTAAGATTGTCTAGACCTACACTCCCACAAGTGCCAGCGCCGACGATGAAGTGGAGGAATTGTATCGCCAGCTAGACAAAATGCTAGCTGTGGAATCCACATACACAGTCATGATGGGAGACTTCAACGCAAAGGTTGGACAAGGGTGGCAAGGAGAAACGTATATCAGAAGGTTGGGATTGGGTGAAAGGAATGAGAGAGGAGAGCGTTTGGTCACCATGGCAGAGGCGAGACAGCTTTACATAGCCTATTCTGGAGGAAGCAGGAGAAGAGATGGACCTGGATGTCTCCAAATGCTGAGCATCACAATGAGATCGACTATATCCTGGTCAACAAGCAGGACGTCTCCTTCATAGCGCCATTTAACACCGGCAGCGATCACCGCCTACTGAGGGCAAAGATCGTTATCGACGGGATAAGGGAGAAGAAGGTACTGCACTTGGGGTCGACAGAAGAACGCATGAAGGTCTACGACGGGACGCGGCTGCAGGAAGCCTTCAAGCAGGAAACTTGGCATCAAATTGACAAATGGATACGGACTACGAATCACTGATAAGGAAATTGAATGAGTGCTTGAGGAACGCTAAGGAGACGTGCCCGAGGGAGCAGAAGGGAAGAATCTTGGAGGAAACTAAGAAACTGCAGGAGAAGAGGAAGAACATGAAGAGGACTGCAGAAGATCACCTCAAATATTCCCTTCTCAGCAGAGTGATACATCAACATCTGAAGAGAGACTTCGATTAATACCAGATGGAAAAGCTCCTGAAGGCCAGAGAGGAAAGGAAGAGCCTCAAGAAATGTGAAAGGGACATGGAAAGGGACATCAGAGGTGACGACACTCAAGAACACAGCCGGCATACCCGTCAGCAATTAAAGTGAGGTGGAAAAGATCTGCAAAGACTTCTACACCAAGCTTTTTAAGTCAGCCGGGAATACGCAGCCGTTGGCGTCATTTCAAAGTAAAGAAAAAGTGCCACCCATCCTTGTCAGTGAGGTTGAACAAGCCATCAATTTGATGAATAGTGGGAAAGCGGAAGGGAAACATGGCATAACATCTGAGATGCTGAAGTCAGGCGGCAGGGAAAAATGGCAGTTCTGGAAAATCCTCGACAAGCGATTCACTCAGTATCAGGATGAGGGAACAATACTCTCACAATGGATGGAGTCAAATACCATCCTGCTAAAAAAAAAACGGGCGATAGAGAAGACCTGAAGAACTATTGGCCCATATGCCTCTTCTGGAAGCAAGCAGGAGAACTATAGCATGATAGATCAATATTCACTCTGACCCAATTGCTTGAGCGAGCGAAAGAGTACAGGATGCCTCTGTGCGTCGTGTTCGTAGACTACGAGAAAGGCCTTCGACAGTGTCGAGATAAATGCAGTGCTGAACTCGCTGGATAGGCAAGGGGTTGAGGCGCAGTACATCCAAATGCTCCAAGAGGCAAATTCCGGATTTATGACTGACATAGCTCTGCTATTGTCACCCATAAAAGTACCAGTCGAAAAAGATGTTACGCAAGGAGATGCCATCTCTCCAAGCAGATCATCAGAGATGTCGACTGGCGAGGTGGCATGAACATCAATGGCGAGTTACTGACCCACCTCCGTTTTGCTGATGACATCGTGCTCATCGCCGAAACCACAGATTAGCTGCAGACCATGCTGATGGAGCTCGACATCAAAAGCTCTGAAGTAGAAAACGATGTACATGCGGTCTGCAAATTTGCCAGGAGGCCAAATGGTGGTTGGTGGTGATGAAATAGAGGAGGTGGAGAAACACGTCTACCTGGGGCAGGAAGTGAACGCCGAGACATGGAAAAGGAGATCTCGTGTAGAGTAAGGGCCGGATGGAAAGCCTTTAACAGCATAAGGGATGTTCTAAAGCAGCTGTCCCCAAACTTTTTTGCGCCACGGACCGGTTTAATATCAGACAATATTTTCACGGACCGGCCTTTAAGGTGTGGCGGATAAATACAACAAAATAAAATGATAGGACCAGCATAAAAACTGGGGTATTTTTTTAAATATAATAATAAACCTGAATCCAATGTGAAATCGCAACTTTATTAGCAGCGTCCTCGTAACATCCTTTCTCCTCCCTAACGCTCTCTGGTCTCTATGGTAAGGTTTCAACGCATCACGTTACCAAGACAAGCGTCTTGACATGCATCAAGAGTGAGTCGTAGAAGGATGTAATGGAGAGAATCCGGTCATTTTTCAGATCCAGATAATAAATAAACCGGAAATTATTTATTTAACCGGAAAGTTATTTATTCTTTCTCTGCGGCCCGGTACCAAATGACCCATGGACCGTGGGTTGGGGACCGTTGTTCTAAAGGGAAGACTGGATAAGACAACCCACGCCAATCTCTTCAATGGCACAATTTTTCCTGCAATGTTATACGGAAGCGAAGCTTGGTCCACTACGAAAAGAGAGGAGCAGAGGCTGGCAATAGCTCAAAGAGCCATGGAAAGATCCATGCTTGGAGTATCATTGAGGGAGCACATCAGAAGCGAGGTGATCAGAGAGAGGTCCGGTGTGAGAGATGTCATCATGGAATATAAAAGAAACAAGCTCAGATGGGTTGAACACATCGCACGGTTCACAGACAACCGGTGGACCCGCACAGTTGTTGAGTGGTATCCGCGCAAGCGGAAACGACCACTCGGAAGGCCTCCAAGACAGTGGATTGACGATATTAGAAGCGCAATTGGAGTAACGTGGATGAGGAACTCACGATCCAGAGAGGAATGGAAGGCGTGCTGTGACAGCGGTGCCGAATCGACACCCGACAGACTGGTCGGTCAGGGTAATCAAGGTGATACATGTCAATATTAAAGTTCAGAATTACAAATAAAATTTTTACAGTTTGATACTGTTTTTTACTTTTAACAACTTTTTTGTGTGATATGTGAAAAATAATAATTACAATGGGAAAATATATTTTATAGAAAATCTTCACACCAATCTCTTCAACAATAAAAACAGTATAGCATCTGTAAATATTTTTTTGGAACTTTATTGTTGTACTGCATAAATAAGACATGCATGTCTGTTTGATTGAAAATGGAATTAATATTTTCCCATCATTATTGGTTGCCTCTAAATAATTAACAGTAAATACTAAATGGCCATTTAATGGAAAAAAAAATAGGTGGTCTCTGATGTTTACACAGTGCAGTATCCCTCCAGATTATTAATGGAAAATGGTTATGTTATGCCTGCGATGGACAGGGTGTACCCCGCCTTGTGCCCGATGCTCCCTGGGATAGGCTCCAGGTTTCCCCGTGACCCTGAAGGAGGAGTAAGCGGTAGAAGATGGATGGATGGTTGGTTATGTTATGCTACAGTTCTGTTTCAGTTGTTTTAATGAATAACATGCATTCATGTGAGCATGATCAAATTGTGCGGTTACAACTGTAAATTTTTACTAGTAGACCAGTAATTAAAAAGGTAATTGACTAGTCGTATCTTCCATAGTTAAAGCAAAAACTGTTTCAGTTTTAAAGCAAAAAATGAGTTTTAGCCTAGTTTATGGGTGCGGTAATGTACACTTCAGTTGTACTCTGGCTACAAATTACATTTCCAGTTTCTATGCCATTTTAGGCTATCCTGTTAACAATGAAATTAAGTAAATGTGCAAAATAATAAATCTGTATATCATGTTACACTATTTAAGGACATACCAGTTCTTAAAATGTACTCGTGTGGACGAGCTGGTGGTAAGCTGTAATCACTGACTAACTGAGTATGCAGTGTGGCGCCATAGTTCCCTATAGCCTAATGATGATAAAATCCTTGCTTAATGATGGATAGAGGATGCGATGTCTGCAGCAGAGTCTGGGTTGTTTTAACACCATTTTTTGGCCTCAGTAGCAGCCAGAAATGTGTCTGGATGGCCTCATCAAACTGCTGTGTGCCGCTGATCTTACTCTAAACTGAGTTGCTGAGTTGGATCTCAAGTGGTCTTGCCCAGACCTCTCCCGTTCATGCAATGTGATATCAAAGTGTTAATGATCCAATAAAGCAAAAGAAAATTTAATAAAAGACATTTCCTTGCACAGTCTTCAATTCAATTCAGTTTTATTTGTATAGCACTTTTAACAATGGACATTGTCCCAAGGCAGCTTTACAGAAATATATATATTCAGGATATAGATTTTAAATGTATGAATTTACCCCTAATGAGCAAGACAGAGGTGATGGTGGCATGGAAAAATTCCCTGAGACGATATGAGGAAGAAACCTTGAGAGGAACCAGACTAAAATGGCAACCCATCTTCATCTGGGAGACACTAGATAGTACAATTATAAATAAATCCCTTCTTTAAATGTGCTACATGGTCAAACAGTGCAATTGTGTAACCAGGAAAATTTATTACAGTTTTACATGAAGTTTGCTTTGTTGAACTTATCCACTGTTCACTGATGGAGACTTAAGTGCAAAACTGTTTGTGTCTGTTGCAGTTCTAGAGCTATCATAGCAATTGTAGTCCTAGCCATCATAGCATAACTGTTCATATGAATTGAAATTGAGGTCTAAATCGTTTTGGTTTTTAAGAGGTACCATCCTGAGTAATCTCAATGATCTTTAGGCTGCACCTAGGCCATCAGCAGCATGTGCATTCAAACATCCCAGTTCACCACAACATTCTATGTCTGTAAGCTATCTAAATGTGCACTTATATAGCGCTTTCACACCCACACACACACACCAATGGTAGCAGAGCTGCAATGCAAGGTACTAGCTTACCAACTTGGAGCAACTTGGGGTTCAACGTCTTGCCCAAGGACACTTCGGCATGTGGAGTCACCCAGGCCGGGAATCGAACCGCCAACCCTATGATTAGCGGACAACCCTCTATACCAACTGCGCCACAGCTGGTAGAGACACAGATCTCTCACTGATCCTTTACCTAAGAAGAAAACTATTCACAAAAAAACTTGACTAAGCAAATATGTTTTCAGCCTCCAATCAAACAGAGACACTATCTAAGTCCTGAACACTAATTGGAAGGCTGTTCCATAAATGGGGCTTTGTAAGAGAAGTTACCCCTGCTGTAGCCTTCACTATTCAAGGTACCAGCAAATAGCCTGCACCTTTTGATCAATGTAGGCGTGATGGATCAAAAACGACCAGAATTTCAGCAGCACATAATCATTAGTATGCGTAATGTATGCATGTGTTTTATCCTAATAATTAGCGTGTGATTCTGCGTGTGTAGTGCAAAAGAATATAGACAGATTTCTTAAAAAGAAAAGCTCTAGAGGTTTCTCAACCATCAACTTCATCCTCCTGTAGCTAAAGCCTTGTTTATTCTTTTGCCTGGCTCCGCACTGCGAGCCTCCACTGACTCTGTGCGCACCTCCCCAAATGGACGAGGTGTTTATCCGTTACAAACAATGGAGTTGCTGAATGCTGAATAGGGCTGCACAATTAATCAAATATCGATCACGATTATGATTTTGACTGCCCATGATTACATGAATATTATCTGCAATCTTCCTCCACTCATAGAAAATTCCGATGCAGATCAAATCAAGTGCTTTCTGAACTTACTGCCAATCACCATAGTGGCGCAGGGATGAAGTCATTTTGTAATGCCAAAACCCCGAAACGGAGTTACCAGCTCGAGCTGTCAGTTTCGCTATGAGCTCCAGCGCTTGCGCAAGGGGAAATCATGACACTAACATGTTGCTAAATGGGACAACAGAGGTAGGGGACATTAAACCTTATCACACCAAACAGGAAAAAAACTTTGCAGATAAACTCAGGGCACTACAGTGAGACCATTTCACACCGCGCTTCAAAAATATTTTGTGCGACTGTGAATAAATATTTATTCGCACCGGTGCGAGTGACCTATTTGGAATCCAAAATGCATCTACACCGCACAACAGTTACTGTCAAACTGCTTTTCATCATCTCAGTCAACCAAACAAGTGTGCAAATATGAAGCCATTATGATGAAGAGGAACTCTGTAAATCATCTGCTTCTTTCAACTTCCCGATCTCACATACCACCATGTTTATTGATCCCGCAAAATGACCTGAACCCGTGACTGTGACCTGCTCATGTAGACACAGCGGTATCAGGCGTAGTAAATTAATAATAATGCTAACGCAACAAGGTGGGTTTAATTCAAACTTCTTTATTAAATAATTCCTCAACAATCATAATCAAGAGTAGCAACTGTTCAGAAGGAGTACGCTGCTGCTCTCCTTCACTAACTCTAATAGACGTGCATTCACTTAATTTAAAATCACGGTTGCCAGATATCACCAGAAAGGTCAACCCCCGTTTCCATGTATTGATTTAAGATACCCCAAAACACAATATTATCAGTAGACATGGCAACACTGTACTAGATATAAAAGGAACTGATATAGGAACTGATATAAGAGGAACAAAACATAAACAAACAAAAATAAAACTAAAATGTAAAGACAGAAAATGCGCTTAATTATAAATAAATAATTAAATATATAAATGTAAATCAAATGAGAAATTAAATGTTTAATTACGATGGATTGCATTTAATATAAATTTGACATTAAGCTTAGTAGGCTATTTCCTTAGAAGACTATTAGCCTTCTTTTTCCTAATATGGATCATCTTTGTGTTAGTCTACTTTTAATTAGGACTCTTCATTGTTTAAGATATTTAAAAATAAATATTTTTCAATTAACCAACAGTATTTCTCATTGCTATAATTTTAAGTCAATTAACAGTGACCATAAGCTTACATTTAACTGTTTATGACAGACCTCCTGATTAAAGCGTGAACAAAAAAAAGACTAGTATGTGCATCTGTTTCGGTCGTAAAAATCCTGATCATTATTGATCAGCATCATTATTGAACACCATTAAACTAAAGCACTTTGCATCTGGTGGATAAACAAACTCACCCAATCACATCCTATATAAGATTATTCAGATATATACACAATATACACAGAGCGGTTCGAGAACTGGCTCCAGCACAGAACCATGACAGTGGAAAATGTCTAATAGTGTAGCTTTAAATATATTTAAGAGGAGCATCCTTCAAAGACTGAACATTGAGGTTTATTGTATTTGTTTAAGGGCGCACGGTGGCTTAGTGGTTAGCACGTTCACCTCACAAGTCCGGAGTTTGATTCCCGCCGGGGCCATGTGTGTGCGGAGTTTGCATGTTCTCCCCATGATGCGGGGGTTTCCTCCGGGTACTCCGGTTTCCTCCCCCAGTCCAAAGACAAGCATGGTAGGTTGATTAGTAGGTTGGTAAATTGTCCGTAGTGTATGAACGAGTGTGTGAGTGTGTATGTGATTGTGCCCTGTGATGGACTGGCACCCTGTCAAGAGTGTACCTCGCCTTGTGCCCGATGCTTCCTGGGATAGGCTCCAGGTTCCCTGCGACCCTGAAGAAGGAATAAGCGGTTGAAGATGGATAGATTTTAGACCGATTCCGCTTGCTGTCTTTAGTAAAAAAGCAAAAACTGAAAATATGGCAGAGAAGGCAAAGTGAAATGACAACAAAGTGAGAACAATAGTGCAAATTAATTGATGAAAAAGACAGGAACAGTATACAGATGTGGCCTTAAAAATGCGGGTTTTTTCCTTCAGGATTAGAATGCCGCAGGGCTAGTCAGACAAGTATCCACCAGTTGGAGCATGGACTCAAGTGCTCCTGCATTTGGACTTAAATGCCAAACTGAATCTCAAGTAGGGAGTGTGCAATCTCTTAGGTGGCTGTTATTAATTATCAGAAATATCTTCATCTGTTTTAATTTGAAGCCTAAAATATCTGCATTAGTCAAAAGAAAATGTAATGAAAATAAAGTTAAATTGTTTTTGTAAGTAAACTACAGGTCAAAAGTTTATAGATACTTGTTCATTCTTTATCATCAAATAATAGCTAAACAAAGCTTTGTAAGTCACTTTGGATAAAAGCATCTGCAAAATGAATAAATGTAAAATGAATAAATGTCTATGAAATAACCTATTTAGAAAAGCATGTACCCAAACGAAATTTTACGCAATCTTTTGCTGTCCATTGCATGTAAACTGACACTCTACATGATGTTGGTATCATTGTAAAGATGAAAAATAAGTTTATGCTAGTTGAGCCAAAAAAAAAAAAGACTATATAAAATTTCCCATTGTCATGAGATTTTAACTTGTTGCTCAATAATTTTTCATGGTGATAATGAATCGCATTTTTTATACAAGTTGAGCCATGTGAACTATGTGACAGTGACTCTTACTGGATGGATCTTGTTTGTACCCGACTGCAACACAACCAGACCACCAGTAACTTTGTTTAAGCAATGGCCATTTACAACAAAAATGTCTTTTGGTGAAATAAAGCCACGTTAACATGGGCAGTTCCTTTTGGGGGCTAAGATGGAAAAACAGGGGGGCTGAAGCCTCATGAAAAAGGTCTAACTATGCCTATAAGACTGTGTACTTATGACCACGTCTTCAATGTGTGAATGAACTACAATCCCATGAATTATTGCGAATGACGTAGTCAAATAAAATCAGTAAAACTACCAATTTAGCTGTTGTTCATTATATTTATAGAAACAACATGGTTTATGTTTATTGCACAATATTATGGTATATACAAATATTTAAGTAGTTTGAGAGTGTATGGACACCGACTCGATTATGTCATTCTTAATGCTTCATGGGCATGAGCGCTGTAGCGCTCCACGATTTCTACTTTTGGAACCCGACTGTTGCACTCTGGAATGACGTTATTTTTTATGCCAAAACCCGGAAACATGTACTGAAGGATTTCATGCATTTGTTTGGTAAATGGTTTGCACTTATATAGCGCTTTACACTGTGTCTCATTCACACACACACAAATCAATGGTATACCATGCCATGCTTGCCATCGGGAGCAACTTGGGGTTTAGTGTCTTGCCCAAGGACA
This sequence comes from Ameiurus melas, assembly GCA_012411365.1. Lineage (NCBI taxonomy): Eukaryota > Metazoa > Chordata > Actinopteri > Siluriformes > Ictaluridae > Ameiurus > Ameiurus melas. The sequence continues at coordinate 17,529,589 of CM022768.1, read as the reverse complement.
CTTTGGCATGTAGAGTAATGTGGGCCAGGAATCGAACCGCCAACCCTACGATTAGTGGACAACCCGCTCTACTACTTGAGCCACAGCTGCTGTAATTCATTTAACTGTTCAATGTAATGTAATGTCATGTGCACTACATCTTTAGCAGTCAGTTTGCTTGCTGAAAGAATGTGACGCGACTGGCACCTAAAAGTCTTGTCTAGCCAGAGCTGACTCACGAAGTGACATACCGGGTGTGATTTAAGATTTAAGAATTTAAGAAGCTTGATATAACCCTTTTTGTTCAGCCAAGGGATAAGGTAAAATGTTTAGATTGAACTACTAGCCTAATTTCTTGAAAGTGTGTGTGTGTCTGTGTGTGTGTGTGTGTGTGTGTGTGTTGCCCTAGATTAAAGTGTTTTCTTTCATTTTAACTTTTGTCAGAGAGGGAAACATATTCACTTGAGTATTCAATTTTGAATGATGACAACAGCCAACCTTCTGAAATCAAACCAACATGTCTCAGTTGTGCTCAATACACAAAAAGACTCTAAAGTCATTCAAGGCTATCTCTAAAACCAGGCAGTTCAATGCTAAGACCATTACAAAGATGATTAAAACCTCTTTTATATTTTGAACATCTTCTTCTAACCACTTTTAAAGAAAGGTGTGTCTTTTCAAGTGCATATTGGAAACACGGAGGATTGATTTAATCATACAAGTCATCAGGTTGAATGGAACTTGCCATCTGAAGTATGACATCCTGTAGAAAACATGGTTGTCACTCTGGAGAAACCAAGCTGTCATGCTTTACTCAATACAGTGTGAGTTGACATTCTGAAGTCCTCAAAACTAAATCACAGCTGCCATTTGGTAATTTCTGTCTTTATTCTGATTAGGTTCTGAACAACCCATAAAGAATGCCTCTGCTACTTTCTGTATTCTCTTTTTTTCTCTCAACATGATTTTCAGAAGTGTTCATTGTTCAACTAATAATGTTTTGTTTTGGCTTATTAGATACCAAACAAAATTACCTTGTGCTTGTATAAAGCACATTGACTAAATCAATGACTCCCCTCTGCAGTGCTCACTATTTGTGTTGTCAAATGGTGAGAATTAATTAGCATTTTGTCAGTTAGTCGTGAGATGAAGTGAAAAATGTGGCTGCCAAACAACCAGCTCATTTTGAGTAGAGATGTTCATGACTTCAGCCAATCTGGCTGCCAGTCTTGAGCTTCTAGCACTGGCCAAAGCATATCACTTGCTTTGGCATTGCATTCTGACTGACATTTCATGATCTGGACGATATGAAAAATAGTAAACTTTTATTGAGAAGAATTTCGTCACATTTGGCACAGACAGAATCAAATGCAGGTATGGCAGTTTAATGAAACAACAAGTCCAATAAGTTCAAAGGATCAAGCAGAAATCACAGTACATAGGCAGGCAAGGGTCAATCAATCAGGCAAACAGTCCAAACTAATCAAGGCCATGAGACAAGGTCGTAAATGTGAACAAGGTCAAAACCAGAATAAACAAACACTGTAATCAAGGCTTGGTAACGACAGAGACAGAAGGCAACTGAGCATATACTTCACAAAGAGTGAATGCATAGAAAGCCCTTTTAACCTGTGGTTGTGATTGTACTGTGAATTGGATGCAGGTGTGCATGATTAGACTCAAGGCTAGTGTTCTGGGAATTGCAGTCCATGGCGGCCATGATTGTAGGTCGCAGTGCAGGATGGGAAATGTAGTCACTGGTTTGCTTTAACATGACAAATTTACTGTTTTTTTCATGCTTGTAATGAAACTGTATTAAATGAATGTTGGTGGATATTTCATAGCACTGTCTTGTCAGAAGATTATGTATAGGAATGACTGCAGAATACATAATTGTATTGTATGTATAGTACATAGGAATAGGAATTAGTGTCAACAGAATGTTATTAGTGTTAGATTCCAATCATATGTTTTATGCCAGAATGGAATTGCTCACATTCAGCAAAGATAGGGTTCATCAGTAACGAATTGAGTAACATATATCACTTTAATTATAGGGCTGCACGATTATGGCCAAAATGATAATCCAGATTATTTTGATTAATATTGAGATCACAATTATTTATAACGATTATTCATTGATTTTAAGTACAACATATTTTTATTGCACTTTCACATTTAAATAAACAGACCAGTGCTTTCACCTCCATGTTGTTCTACATTCCTGCTAATGTACAAATCATTGCATCAAATTAGACTGGTCCTTAATGTGCATCATCTCATAGAAGCAAATTCTAATAAAATTGTACCCAAAATTTAGGATAAGTAAAAATAAAAATGCCATCGACCCAATGAAAATATGTGACCAAATGAAAACAATTCACGCCTATCCAGTAAAGGCAATAACAGTGTTTAAAGGAGGAGAGACGCAGCCAAATCACCCAATAGAGTGGTGCTGGGATGACGTAATTTTTTTTACCGAAACCTAGAAGTTAGCATCACACCGGTTCCCTCGACAAAAACCCAATAGAATTTTCCCATAGACCTTTGAAAAAAAAAAAAAAAGCTCTGTGATCAACACAAGTTTACAATACTAACACGTTTTGTGCATCAAGATAAATTTCAGAAATGAACACAACTTTTAAGAAGTTTGAAGCCTATATAAACGAACTACACCACTGTTGCTCGACTTCAACGTCACCATCACCAAGCTTCCCAAACTTTTCGAAACTTGATTTAAAACATTTTCCATAATACGGATTTACTCGGCAGATAAATCATCATCCACATTTTTTGTGGAAGGAATTGTGAGAACCAGTTTCAGGACTCTATGGTAACAATTTATTTTAAGAGCATTTGTGCTCCTAATTACAAAAATTTAGGAGCACAGTCAAAAATTTTGGAGCACGGTTGAAATGTAGTTAAATTTTTTTTTTTTTTTAGAGATGGTAACATTAATGTGCCACAATATAATAAACAAGTAGGCATGAGAATTTAGGAACATAGTGTGAGTCATGACACATTAATTTACCTTCTGATAAACAAAATGTAATATTTTCAGTTAATTTTGCAGACTGTATACAAAAAACAACCCTTAACCTGTTCCACCTTGTAAACAAATACAATAAACCTCAATGTTGAGTCTTTGTAGTTTGCTCCTCTTAAATATGTTTAAAGCTACACTATTAGACATTTTCCACTGTCATGGTTCTAGGCTGGAGTCAGTTCTCGAACTACTCTGTGTATATTGTGTATATATCGGAAATAATCTCATATAGGATGTGACTGGGTGAGTTCATTTACCCATCACATGCAAAGTGCTTTAGTTTAATGGTGTTCATTATGGATGCACCGATCAGGATTTTTATGACCGAAACAGATGCAGATACCAATCTTTTTTTGTCATCATAATGGTTTATTGTCATGTCACAGCCGCCACATGCCGTTGTGGCGCTTCATTTGAAAGGACTTTGGGTTGGGCGCGCACTTCCGGGTTAAGGGCTAGCTTGACCACCATAATCGAGCACAGGTGTTTTGTGTGTTAGGTCTAATGATGTTGGCTATTTAAACGCCGGGTTTTCAGAGCACGGGGCTCGTTATTATTTAGGTGTTTATCGGTTAGTAGTAGGATGGAGATCTGTTTATGTTTGTAGCGCTATTGTTTATGCCAAGAAGGATATGCTCTATACTCCGTTTGCTTTGAGTTTGTTTTCTGCTTTGAATAAAGAGTTCTGATCTGCATCTGCATCCGACTCCCGTCCGCTACGTTCCGTAACAGAATAACGAGCCTTACAAAGGAAGCAGCAGATCAGGCAGAGGAAATATGAGCGCAAAACTGGACTGAGTGTTATGGGAGAGGAAGCACTAGCACGGTTGACTCACCAGGTTGCGTAACTAGAGCGCAGTATCATCCGCGTGGTTCCGGGCACTCAGCCAGCAGCTCGAGGAGGAAATGGCTTGGTTCGAGTGCATGCAAAGGGATCAGAAGCGGTTCATCACATCGATCCCCGCGTCCATTACCCCGTCACCACCACCGGAGAACCATGCCATGCAACGCAGCCAGCTAAGCAGCCGGAACATCTGGGAGTCCCCACTGCAGGGGAGTCACACCATGCCACGCCAACAGGAGGGGGAGTCTGTGGTCGGGGCTGTGACTAACTCCCACCCTCCCTCCCCTATTATGATGCCCGCTCAGCCTCCACGTCCAGCTGAGGACATCGCTCAGCCTCACTGTCCAGCTGAGAACGCCGTTCAGCAGCCCTGTCCGGCTGAGGAAGCCGCTCAGCAGCCCTGTCCGGCTGAGGACGCCACTCAGCAGTCCTGTCCGGCTGAGGTCACCACTCAGCAGCCCTGTCCGGCTGAGCGGCATCCTCAGCTGAGCAAGGATGCTGAGCGACGACCTCAGCCAAGCAGTGAGGCTGAGCGACATCCTCAGCTGGACGGGGCTGCTGAGTGGCGCTGTCCAGCTGAGGAAGCCGCTCAACAGTCCCGTTCAGCTGAGGACGTCGCTCGGCCTTCCTGTTCGGCTCTGGACGTCACTCGGCCTTCCTGCTCGGCTGTGGACTTTGCTCGGCCTTCCTGCTCGGCTGAGGTCATCGCTCTGCCATCCTGCTTTGCTGGGGACGTCACTCTGCCTCCATGCTCCGCGGAAGACGTCGCTCCTTGTGTCGCTCCCCCTTCCTGCTCCACTGAGGAAATCGTTCCCCCCTCAGGCTCAGTGGAGAGCATCGTTCCTCCCTTGGGCCTCACGGAGAACTTCGCCCCTTCCCCTGGCCTCGCGGAGAACCTCGCTCCCCCCTTGAGCCTCAGGGAGAACCTCGCTCCGCGCTCCTGCTTCGCCGAGGACGTCGCTCCGCAACCCTGTGTTCCAGTGCCACGGAACTGTGTTCCAGTGCCACGGAACACGGAGGCTGTCTCTCCTCCCATGGCAGCAAAGGACATTTCGGACAGGGGCCCAGGACCCCCCCTTTGGAGGGGGGTTTTGGGTACTCCGGGAGGAGTACACTTTGGAGGGGGGTTATGTCACGTTACAGCCGCCAGAGGCCGCTGTGGCGCTTCATTTGAAAGGACTTTGGGTTGGGCGCGCACTTCCGCTTCAAGGGCTAGCTTAACCACCGTAATCGAGCACAGGTGTTTTGTGTGTTAGGTCTAATGATGTTGGCTATTTAAATGACGGGTTTTCAGAGCACGGGGCTCGTTATTATTTAGGTGTTTATCGGTTAGTCGTAGGAGGGAGATCTGTTTATGTTTGTAGCGCTATTGTTTATGCCAAGAAGGATATGCTCTATACTCCGTTTGCTTTGAGTTTGTTTTCTGCTTTGAATAAAGAGTTCTGACCTGCATCTCCATCAGTTCCGTCCACCACGTTCGGTAACACTTCTCTGCAGTATTTACACACTTGTTCGGTTGACTGAGATGATGAAAAGCAGTGTGAAAGTAACTGTTGTGCGGTGTAGATGCGTTTTGGACTTCCTGTAGTTTTTATTCTGATCGTATTATACATCTCCGAACAGGTCATAAATATTTATTCACACTCACAAAAGTACTTTTCAGTCGCAAATGCGAGTGAAATGGTCACATTGTAGCGCCCTGAGTTCATCTGCAAAGTTTTTTCCTGTTCGGCGTGATGAGGGTTAATGTCCCGACAAGCTCTGTAGTGCCATTTAGCAACATGTTAATGTCATGATTTCCCCGCGCACAAGCGCTGGAACACGAAGCAAAGCTGGCAGCTCGAGTGCTAAAATGCTCTTGTTTCCGGGTTTTGGCATAAAAAATAACGTCATTCCTGAGCTGCTCTGTGGTGATTGGCTGAAATTTTAGGCAGCTGTTGATTTGATCTGCAGCAGAGTGTTCTATGAGCAGAAGACGACTTACACGTCAATATTGCATTCGATCATGTTCATGTAATTGTGGGCAGTCAAACTCGTAATCACAATTGATATTCGATTAATTGTGCAGCCCTATTTCATCATGAACTTTTTGGAACCAGGGTTGCATGGTCTATGTGGCAGAATTAGATTAATTTCAATTTAAAACTAGCCCAGTGGTCAATAAAACCAGTAAAATTACAAAAAAGCATATTTATACAGGAAAGAGTACTCCCGATAATCATTTTTCATGATTATTGGGTATACCTTGAAGTCATCAGGTAACTTACACCCCACATTTGGTATAAGCATAAGTCATGAGTGATCAGCCAAAACGCATTGCCATTTACACCCATCATTTTGAATGCATCTCCAGTGACCACTTGTGATCAGATTTCATATATCATTTTTGCTGGAGGAAGGCTATAATGCACATTTATTACACCAGTCTTCTGCTGCATTTGTTTTCAGTACATGTATGAACCAGCTGTTTCAAACATTTCAGTCACGTGGTCTGCTAACAAAACTTAATGAATAAACGAACGGGAAATGAGACAACAAAAGAAGCTATGAAAAACAGCTGCTTTAGTCTTTGCTGTTATAGCATTGCCTTTATCCATCAGCCTAACTGTGGAGAACTCCATTCAGACAAATACCATTCAGCTCGGTTTACGAATACTCTCACAACGATTGTGTATTTTCCTTCTAGGGTAATGATGCAGTTGATTAGGTGGTCCTTCGTAGCTGTCACTTTTATTTCCAAAACTACAAAAATCATGTGGTCATATGAGTCCCAAACCATCTCCGAAGGTGGTTTGAGTGATCAGATTACCACGCATCTGTACTTAGTGCTCTCTGTTATGATTGGATCACTAAGGACACATATTAATGCCAGGTATGAACGGGGCCATAATTGGGGTTGCTGGCTCAGTCACGGATAGAAGATAGAAAGCTTGCTAGAAATTTCCACAGTACATCTGGTTTAGGAGTTCATATAATAAAAACAGAATAAATAAAAATAAAATAAAGTTGTTATACTTTGTGAATGAACAATGGTATGATTTTTCCAGCAGCCCTGTTTTATTTGTGTTTTTGTTTGTAGTGTTTCTAGGGCTGTAGTTTCAGTGAAAGGAAATTGAAATAGTACAGCATACAAAGATTTTACAGTGTTGGGATTTTGTAACTTTGTCGCAAAAGTTTGTGGCAGTCCGGAATGGGTGTGATGGTCAGGTGTCCACAAACATTTAGCCATATTGTGTATTATATATTCATTGGAAGGAATTTGATCTTATACAGATATTCAGAATGATGTTTATATTCTGTTTAAAATTAATATATTTATTTATTTATGATTAACAATTTTTAATTATCCTTACATGACTTTTTTCTGTAGCATTGTATTATTTCAATACCAGTATTTCAGTACATGATAGCAGTATTGCTGTTGTGCTAAAGACTGTTGAACTAATTGTCATATGTGCTGGTGCTTTTGTCTCTCCAATTCAGAACCTATCCAGAAGACACAGCCACTCAGTGATCCAATGAACAACCGTAAGGAAGATATGGAAATCGCATCACACTACCGGCAGCTCCTGCGCGAGCTTAATGAGCAGCGGCAGCATGGCATTTTGTGTGATGCGTGTGTGGTTGTGGAAGGTAAGATCTTCAAGGCACACAAGAATGTACTGCTAGGCAGCAGCCGCTACTTCAAGACACTCTACTGCCAAGTGAAGAAGGGAACAGAGCAACAGGCTACCATCACACATCTGGACATTGTGACAGCACAGGGATTCAAGACCATTCTGGACTTCATGTATTCTGCACACCTGGCACTCACCAGTAAGAATGTTATTGAGGTGATGTCTGCTGCCAGCTACCTGCAGATGACAGAGATAGTACAGGCATGTCATGGCTTTATCAGGGCTGCGCTAGACATTAGCATTCGTTCTGAGCTGGCTGACATGGAGCTGGCCAATATAGAGATTAGTGGCATGGTTGGCACAGGAACAGGTACTGCTGGAGGAGCCTCTGAAGCACTGGTTTCCATGATTTCAGCTCGCAGCTCCTCGCCATGGCTGGTACGTCGTACCAGTCCTGCCAACTCATCAGGGGACTCAGCAATTGCCAGCTGCCATGAAAGTGGCAGCACCTACAGCAAGGAGGAACACGAGACTAAGAGCCATGAGGACCCATGGCCGAATGACTATCGCTCACTTCAAGTCAAAGAGGAGCAGGGATCACCATCCACTGCTCAGGATAGGACCAGCCAAGAGGCACAGGGAACACTCATAGAGCAGAGCAATGGAGGTGAAGGTGGCTGGCAAGCACCTGGTTCAAGACGTAGGAAAAACCGAAAAAATAAGGACACAGTCAGGCACATCACGCAACAGAATGAGGGCAGTAGTCATGGAGGTTCTCCGATGCCTTCCATGATTTCCACAGCCAGCTGGAGCTACAACAGTCAGGCCGACATTCCAGGTAGGACCATGGGCTTTGTAAAGTGTTATCTTTGTAGAGACCAATGTGTAAAGACCATTTTTTATAAAATTATGTTCTACAACTTGCTAGAAGTATTTGTTCAGAGATGGTATAAAGACAAAGGACATTCTTTTTTTTTAATGTTGGACAGTTACAGGTGGTTATAGATGGAATAAGGAGTGTAAGGTTGAAAAACTTGTGCTCAATAATTCAACTGAAACATGGGACAGAAGAGAGCTGCATCATGTAAAAACAAAAACATGCTGTCGTATTTAGGATTGAGAACATGATGTTGTAGAGAAAGAAGCCTTACTTGTCTGGGCAGCACTTAGCTGCTGGTGCTGGTAGTTATATAGATCATTAAAAGTGAGGCAATTCTAATCTCTAGTGTATTTAAGCAGTCTGTAAAATTGGCACACATACTCTTTAGGAATACAGGAAAATTGAATTGACCTCAGTGTCAGAGTAAGGATTAAGGTGTTTGTGTGTGTGCGCTTGGCTGTTAATATTAATGGAAAGTCCTGACAAGAATAGTGGGACAAATTTAAGTGTGTGTGTGTGTGTGTGTGTGTGTGTGTGTGTGTGTGAGTGCCTGTGCCAGTGTGCTCAATCGGTAACGTGCATTTTATGTTTGGGGCTTTAATTTCGTAAGTGGATTGTTGAATATAACTTCCCAAACTGTTTAGATAACAATCATAGTTTATCTGCTTGATAATTTATTGTAATTATTTTTAGCTGTAGCTGACGTCTTTGCTGATACTGATTTTAGATATATCTGAAGTCCGATGCTAGGATATTGAAATGTTGATACATACAGTGCCTTGCGAAAGTATTCGGCCCCCTTGAACTTTTCAACCTTTTGCCACATTTCAGGCTTCAAACATAAAGATAAAAATGTTTAATTTTTTGTGAAGAATCACCAACAAGTGGGACACAATTGTGAAGTGGAACGAAATCTATTGGATATTTTAAACTTTTTTAGGAAATAAAAAACTGAAAAGTGGTGCGTGCAAAATAATTCGGCCCTCTTTACTTTCAGTGCAGCAAACTCACTCCAAAAGTTCAGCGAGGATCTCTGAATGATCCAATGTTGTCCTAAATGACTGATGGTGATAAATAGAATCCACCTGTGTGTAATCAAGTCTCTGTATAAATGCACCTGCTCTGTGATAGTCTCAGGGTTCTGTTGAAAGCACAGAGAGCATCATGAAGACCAAGGAACACACCAGGCAGGTCCGTAATACTGTTGTGGAGAAGTTTAAAGCCGGATTTGGATACAAAAAGATTTCCCAAGCTTTAAACATCCCAAGGAGCACTGCGCAAGGGATGATTTTGAAATGGAAGGAGTATCAGACCACTGCAAATCTACCAAGACCTGGCCGACCCTCTAAACTTTCAGCTCAGACAAGGAGAAGACTGATCAGAGATGCAGCCAAGAGGCCCATGATCACTCTGGATGAACTGCAGAGAACTACAGCTGAGGTGGGAGAGTCTGTCCATAGGACAACAATCAGTCGTACACTACACAAATCTGGCCTTTATGGAAGAGTGGCAAGAAGAATGCCATTTCTCAAAGATATCCATAAAAAGGCTTGTGGCAAACTTTAGACGAGAGCAAAAGAGGAGGCGGATGCAGGCGCAGATCAGTCTTTAACTCAATTACAATACAGATGCGGTCCTCAGGGTTGAGTTGACAACATGGCATTCAACATAAACAATATGACCGCTACGAACATGTCTACGTAACTCAAGCATACCTACAGGAACAATGACAATCGCGAGCAAAGTGCTCGGTAACACAGGCACTTAAATAACACAGGTAATCAAACTGAAAACAAACACACCTATGGGGCATAGACCCATATACATGCCAATACCCCTATATTCAAAAGCACGCCCTTTTGACATTTTTCTTAGTATTGACATCTAATTTCACCTACAAGCACTAAATTTTGTAGGCATATGGGGCTTCTTAAGACAAATAAATTTTACAATCACATCCATTCACTATGCCCAACAAGAAATCGGAAATTTCTTTTGTGTGTGCTTTTCCAAGAACCTAACTTTTAAATATTTCTCGTAGGGGACTCATCAGATTCAAAACACATTTGGCCCGCATAATATCAACAGTCTCTCCATTTTTGTACGCTTTTGGGTTGACACAGTTCAAGCAGAGCACTATCCTTAGCTGAACCGGCAGAAAACCTCCATCCTCCACAGAGCGGCGAGGTAGAGTGACCTTTTCTGTTTAGTTATGAGGTGGCATGACATTCAAGGCGGAGCCTGTGATTGGAGTGATGACCACCATGAATTTAGTGAGGGGAATACAGCCCAAAGCATTGTCAAAAAGGGGAACGACATCCACTGTGGAGCCAGAGGGGGGAACAAAGTTTTGTGGTGAGCCAGAGGGGGGAGTGACATACAGTGGAACAGATGTCCTGACATTTTAGCATTCGCTGGTATACTTCAGAATTCATTGTTTCCTTATTCCTGTTTTGCTGACTCAGATGCAGCAAAACAGGCCCAATCTATGATACTACCATCACTATCACTTTAAGGTTCTTTTGCTGGAATGCACTGTTTTCCTATCTCCAAGCATAACATTTCTCAATTAAACCAAAAATTCTATTTTGTTCTCATCTGTCCACAAATCATTTTTCCAGTAGTGTTCTGTCTTGTCAGCGTGATCTTTAGGAAATGCAGGCAGGCAACAGTGTTCTTTTTGGAAACTAGTGACTTTCTCCTTGCAACCCTGCCTTGCACACCACTGGTGTTCTCCTGATTGTGGACTTATGACCATTAAAATTAGCCAATGTGAGAGAGGCCGTTAGTTGCTTAGACTAAAGCAACACTCACTCACACCTGATTGTCATCCCATTAATTGAAAACACCTGACTTCAATTTCACCTTCAAATTAACTGCTAACTTTAGAAGTTCTCATACTTTTGCCACTCATAGATATGTAATATTAGATTATTTTTCTCAATAAATAAATGGGCAAGTATATTTTTGTCTCTTTTGTTTAATTGAGACTGTAAAACAACAAGGTCTCACAGAAGGGAGAGGGAGACGCTCGGCACCAGTGAGGAGGAGACGGGGACCCCTTCCGAAAAGCAAGGAGCACCTCCCCCACGCCGGAAAAATAATACCCATCACAATTATTTATACATAATTAAAAAAACCCGCACAATCAGCAACAACACAGCAGCAACCTCACACACGCGGACGAACCCAGGTCAAACGTAACCACTAAGCCACCTGTACAAACTCATTGTTATTTAGGGGCAATTACTACACTATGAAATAGGCTTAGTGGTTACACATTCACACTCCAATTCTGGGTTGATTCCGGGGTATGTTGTAGGAGTTTGTATGGTCTCCTCGTGCTGTGGGTTCTGGGTTTCTTAGTCAAACATGCATAGTATATGTCTAAAGTGCGTAGTGTATGAATAGGTGTGTGTTATGATTGTGTCATGACTGGCACCTCGTCCAGGGTGTACCCCCGTCCGACCTGGATGGCCCATACGAAGGTGAGTTGAAGATGGGTGGATGGATGGATGGGAAATTCAAAACTCCTGGTAGACATCCTCCTCCACAGAGAGAGAGGGATATTTTAGTTATTAAACACTGCCTGATAATGTCTAATAAAACAGTGCTAAGTGCTAATAACGAGTGCTAAGGTGCACTCCTAAATGCGCATGCGCACACACACAAACACACACACACACACACACCCTTATACTCTGAATGCAAGAATTAGTTTAAATTCACTGATTTGGTGGCAGGCCAGAAAGATTTATTAAAAGCATTAACATTAACAATAATTATTAGTTACATTGGGCTACATTAAGCTTGCCGTACACAGGCTGAATGGTGATGCATGGTGGCCCATTAGGAGGTAGTTTATAACACTGCAATGCATTAGCGTTGTTAACAAATATCTGGCTATTTCAAACATTACATGGAGCATAACATTAGCTGGTTTCACGGCCACAATGCCAGCTGCCTCAAACAAACATATAATAGGATCGCCTTTCAGGTGTTTCGCCCAAATTCCAGGTGTTGCCTCACTTTGTTTGAAATGAACGGTAGCAGCGGTTGCACCCCGGCAACCAATGCTACCTTTCCTCTCAATAAGATTTCCTCTGTCTGCCTATCAACGAGTTGGGGCGGAGCTAAAATTGTCGCCATTTTCTGTACTTTTTCCCATGTGCTTGTAGGCGTTCTTCTTCTTCTTCTTCACCACTTGTGGAACAACTAAAACTCTTATGCGTATTCAGCCTCCATCAGGTCTGGAAGAATTGCAACCTCGGTACCTTCATTAACAACGGTAACCATGCTACTGCAGAAAAACAAGTACCGTCACGTTTTAAGAATGTTGGTACCGACTGGGTACCGAAGTTTTTTTGTTTTTTTTTTATTTGGACATTTTCACTTAGGGGTGTACTCACTTTTGTTGCCAGTGGCTTAGACATTAATGGCTGTGTGTTGCATTATTTTGAGGGGACAGCTAATTTACACTGTTATACAAGCTGTACACTCACTACTTTACATTGTAGCAAAGTGTCATTTCTTCAGTGTTGTCACATTAAAAGGTATACTCAAATATTTACAAAAATGTGAGGGGTGTACTCACTTTTGTGAGATACTGTGTATATATAGCCACTGTTTGTACTGCTTCCTCTTCCTCCCCTGCTTTTCCCTGTCACACTCACTCCCCCTCCCTTCTTCGCACAGCCATCCATGCCCATTTAAGCTGTGTTTTTCAAATACACTGAAAGGGAGGTTTCATGACCCTTTAAGAGAAAACACTATAATCTAAAAAAGAGGTTCTTTTGATTTTTTTAAAACAAATAAATAGATTTTTGAGTGGGAAGAAGGAGTGGGCAAGATCATAAAAGTATATTGACAGTTATAAATTATGTCACAATATTCTTTAATGAAATTTCACCCGGAATCATCAGTATTTTTTATAACGATTAAAAATTATGATTAGGAGCAGCTGATTAGAATAAAAAAAAATTACTGAATCTTTTAAATTGTAATGTTGAAACTTTGTAAAGATTGTACTTTGTTCTCCTTTTGGACATTAAATAATTAACTTTTATAGACATTAAATAAAAGTATAACTGAACTGATTTTTTGTCATATGTACCCCTTGTGGTACATTTTAATTATTGTTTGTAATGTCTTAACTTTATATCTTCAAAGTTGTCAAGGGTTCAGGAATTGACTGTACTTGCGTTTAAAATTTTCTTTTGCTGATTAAATGGCATTAAAAAGTCTATATCAAGATTTAAGCGTTTCTTTAGGGTTATGTAAGTTGGCTAGTCTGTGTGTTTGAGACTGGTATAATAGGTGCTTAACTGAGTTCCACATAAAGCTGGCCCCTTGAGTGTGAAACATCTTACGTACAACATAAAACCCACCCACACAACTGCAGCAGCAGAAACAGATGACATAATCAACATTAATATGTAAACCATGTATTATATACACTACAGTGCTATATACTACAGTTGATTCGAATTAAAATTTTTCCATTAATTAATATGTTAATTAGTAATGTTGGTATTATTAGCAGCATCGTACATTAGCATTAGTAAAGGATGTACAGTCCCTTCCGAAACTATTAGAATGGCAAGGCTATTTAAATTGTTTTTGCTGTAGACTGAAGACATTTGAGTTTGAGATCAAAAGATGAATATGAAAAGGGAGTTTATAATTTCAGCTTTTATTTCCTGGTATTTATATGTAGATGTGTTACATGACATAGAACATAGCATATTTTGTATTAGACAACCCAAATTATAGGTGAGTAAGGAGCAGTAAGGATTGGGAAATCAGATTGGAATTCACAAAGAAATACAGAGATGAGCCACAAAATTTCTGGAACCAAGCTTAACCTCTAATAAAATTATGGAAAGGCCAAAATGTGAAGAAAGAAAGGATCTGCTCACGATCAAAAACATATAAGCTCATCTTTGAAACATGGTGGAGGTAGTGTCATGGCTTGGGCTTGCATGGCTTTTTGGAAATGGCTCACTAATCTTTATTGACGATGTAACTCATGATGGTAGCAGCAGAATGAATTCAGAAGTTTACAGGAAAATTTTGTCTGCCAATTTACAGAGAAATGCATCCAAATTAATCAGGAGGAAGTTTATCATGCAGCTAAACAATGATCCAAAAGGGATTGCCAACTCAACAAAGGTGTTTATCAGGGGATAAAGTCTATAACCAGACCTTAACCCAATTGTTCACCTCCTGAAGAGGAGACTGAAGGCATAAACCCCCAAAAGAAAACAACATCTGAAAGAGGCTGAAATCCTAAACTCTCCTCACATATACATCTTTTGATCTCAAACAAAAATATCTTTATTGTATAGCACAAACAAATTAATTGGCCTTGCCATTACAGTAGTTTCAGAGGGGACTGTATTAGTAAATTTGTGCCTAATAAACTGTATCAGAATTGCTAATATGCATATTTAAGGGGGTTTCTGGTTAGATGGGGAGCCAGATTTTCACCTGTTGGGATGTGTTATCATGGTTTTTTTTTCTCTCTGCTAAAGATATGTCCCCACTGGCACACATACTGTTTTACATCTCACTTCTCTGACTTTAAAGTAGAAACTAACATTACCACGTCCTTCCCCTTTGCCTTTTCATAGAATATGGCACAAATCTTAAAAATAACTACTTGTCAATTTCAAGGTGGATGGTGGGTTTGAACAATTGGGAGAGGGGGTGGACCTAGCAGCACACGAAAAACCTATTTGAACCACTTAGTTAATAGTCTACTAATGAAATAGCCTAATTACTGTCACCAGGGGCTGTCTCAAAGAGTGGGCAAGTGGGGCTGTCTCCCAGGGCCTTACATGGACTATGCATCAGCTAAAATTATAGCAACATGGAGTAGGAAATGGATGTTGGGATAAAATTCTGCAATCAGCATGAAAAATACAAAGGAGCAGCCGAGGACTCCAACAAAATGTTTTTGGAAACATTCTTTTTTAGTTTATTTTGATTATTTTTAGTCATGGTCAAATTAGTTTTAGTCAAGCACTAATGTCACTCAAGATGTACAGAATGTACAAAAACAACAACAAAGTGTGAACTCATTTTGCTTTAGCCAGGGAGAGGTTATGACAAGTGGCAAGGGGGGTGAGGGGTTTTATATTTTTAATGGAGGGGGATATATTTCTATTTAAAAAAAAACAACTATACAATAAACATAACACGACAGAATGGATATAAGAAATTACTGTGTTATAGATAATGGAGAATCCATTGTCAATAAAAAGAAAAGACATTCAGTAATCACCTGCTGGCTGCGGTGTATGTAAGTTACACAGTATGTTATTTGTATTCACTCATTTAATCATAATGAGCTTGTTAGGGTTTAAACAAAAGTACTATTAAATGTTACAGAAATATTGGGGTGAATATTTGTCCTGTATATTATTTTTAATTTGTCTTGTCTATGGTCTTCAATCATGCCATGTACAGTTCTGTGAAAAAGTATTTCAACCATCCTGATTTCTTCTGTTTTTGTGTATATCTCATACTAAATAGTTTTAGATCTTCACTTGAAATTCAACATAAAACAAAGGCAACCTGAGTTGCACACAATATAGTTTTTTTATTTTTTAATTTAAGCCAAAAAAAAAAAAAAAGGTTATCCAACACGTATCACCATTGTGAAAAACTAATTGCCTCCTTAAATTTAATATCTTGTTCTGGAGGTCTTTCACTTACTTCTAGGAATAGAATTCCTATGCTTTGGATCATTGTCTTGCTGCATAATCCAGTTGCACTTGCGGATTGAAGACTGGATGTTATTTTCTGGTAGAGATCAGAATTCGTGTTTCCCTCAATTATTGCAAGTTGCCCAGGTCCTGAAGCAGCAAAGCATCCCCACACAATCACACTACCACCACCATGCTTGACCATATGTACGATGTTCTTTTTGTGGATTGTAGCACTGGCGATGTAGATGTAACAGGACCCCTGTCTTCCAAACAGTTCCAGCTTCGACTCATTAATCCACAGAACATTCTCCCAAAAGATTTGATGATCATCAGGTTGTGTTTTGGCAAAATTCAGATAAGCCTTAAAGGGTCATGAAACCCCCCTCTTTCAGCTCAAATCTACCTCACAATAAAAAAAACAAAAAAGCTACTTAAATGGGTGTGGATGGCATGGGGATGGCATGGGCATGGCGAGCAACTGTCATCTGTCAGTGGCCCATGCTGACTAAAAATCAGGGGTAAAGTGTGAGGAATTGTAAGATTTTTATAGCTGGCTAAGTTAAAGAAACACATTGACTACCGTCTGTTTTTTCCCTATAAAAGTAACTGAATGCCCTATTACATATATGACATATATTAATCGAAATTTCATATACCGTAATTTTCGGACTATTGAGCACAACTGAATATAAGCTGCACCCACTAACTTTAAAAAGAAAAACAATTTTGTACATATATAGGCCGCACTTGTCTATAAGCCGCAGGTGTCACGTTGTAACTGTCATGATTCATGACGTAAACGAAGCAGGACGGATGCAAGTGCAGTTAGGACGAGAGCTTCTATTGAAACAGAGGAGAGCAGACTCAAGAAACACAAAACATGACGAACTCAATGAACTAAGCTAACTAAACCAACTAACCTAAACATTAACTATGACATGAAACGTGACAATGACTATGAACACGGACATGGCATGGAACAAAGACTCTATATCTATACTCTATAAACTACTTCTACATCTATATTCAAAACTAAGTCTATAGAACTCTAAGCTATACTATCCGCTACTAGGCTATAAGCTATGCTATAATCTACTAGGCTATAAGCTATGCTACAAGCTACTAGGCTATAAGCTATGCTATAAGCTACTAGGCTACAGGCTAAGCTATAAGCTATGCTATAAGCTAACTAGTCTTGACATGAACTCAGACATGGGCTATGGCTAGGAAACATGAACAAGAACTAAGACACATGGCATGAAGAAAGACTCTAACTATATTCGCTATTTAATTTTAACTCTACATCTAATTACCCACGTTTTGTGTGTCATGGCTCCCGGTATATATACACACCAGCTTTATTAGCCCCAAACTGCTAACAGCTGCGGGCAATACCAAAACACACGTGACTCGACATCACATGACAAGACGGGGCGGAGACATGACGTCAACCAATTTGCATTTCTTCGTGTTTTCCCTGATGAGGGGGTGTGCATGAAGCGCAAAACGACTGATGTGGTGTGAGCACGTTAGATTGAATTCTAACAGTTTCATTGGTCCACTGTGACCTGTTGGGTAATTTCATTTGTCCGATGTGACGAGGTTAAATGTTTTGGCGGCATGAAACTCGTTAGCCTATAAAAATACATAAATTAGCTGCATCATTGTTTAAACTGCAGTGTTCAAAGCGTGTGAAAAAAGTAGCGGCTTATAGTCTGGAAATTATGGTCATTTTATACATTTTGTACAATTGTGTACAATTGTACATACACAATTATTATTATTATTATTTTTATTATTATTATTATTATTATTATTAGAGATGCACTGATGCTAAATTTCTCAGCCGAGACCAATAGCCGATTATTCAGAGTGATATCGGCCGATACAGATAGTTTGGTGGTTCTGCCTTTTATACCTTCATTTATTAATTTTTTTCCAGTTTAATTTTTATTGAACATTTCTGCTGAAAATTTATACCTTCTTTTAAATGAATAATAATTAATTCCACAATTCTGAAGGAAATGCAAGTAAAAACTTTATTCTCTCCATTTCAACAAGTTGTTTCACAGTAACTGGTCTCATAAACAGAAAACACATTACTCAAATTAACATTAACACATTAACTAAATTCTGAAGATTAAGTTAAGATTTCTTAACTTCTTGAACGTTATTAATTCATATTAACATTTTGACTGAATTCTAAAAAAACTCCTCACATTCACTCACCACAAACAAAAGCATTTCTACTTTATCATTGAACATCAAATGCACGCCGGAAAAAATACATACTGTTTGTTCTCTGCTGCAGTATGCGGTGTAAAATTTTATCAATGCAGAGCTTACAAACTACAGTTTTGTGAAATTTGTCACCCAATTCAAAGTAATTCTTCACAAGAGACATCTTCTTTACACACAGCACGAATACGATGTGTTTTCCTGCCCTCTTTGGATTGATAAAATATAATAAGCAATGATCACTGGATGTTTTTAAATGTACGGTGAAAAATTTCTTTTATCGGCCCGATACTGATTATTAGCTGATACATTGGTGCATTTCTTCTTCTTCTTCTTCTTCTTCTTCTTCTTCCTCTTCCTCTTCTTCTTCTTCTTCTTCTTCTTATTATTATTATAAATGTATATATTGTACATTTATGTACATATATGTTTATATTCACACACACACAATAAATGTATAAAAAAATTATATAGTGGAAAAGTTCATATTTTCTGTAATTTAATTCAAAAAGTGGAACTTTCATATTTTCTAGATTCATTACACATAAAGTTAAATATTTCAAGCCTGAAATATTTCTAAAATCCAGTATGTCAAAATATTAATATTAATATTATGATCAATACGCAATTTTACTTCAGACTGTCAAAATGTGACTATATTTTTTTTATATTTGATCTGTATGTTAGTACATGGTCAAGAGTGTGTCCACCATTATGAGATAATCAATTACACAAACAGGGGTATTTCTGTAATTGCGTGTCTGTACTTGTGTTTGCATATGCCTGCCTGTATATCTGTGCATCTGTTCTTTGGAAGGGAGAAAATCCTTGTGTCAGTAACCTCTTTGCAAGGGTGGGCATTGTTTGACATATTAAGTATCTCTGAAATTTTAGCAAGTATAAACTGTTTTGTAGATGACTACTCTTTAGAAATGTGTTCAGTTTTCCTATTAACCAGACAACATTTCCTGTTAAGTAATCAATAATCCAACAATCTGTATAGTCAGAATATACAGAATCAGGCCATTTACTCTAATTATTTTCTTGTCTAACATCAGCTATATTCTGGTTTATCAGATTTTCTTTCGCTTTCTGAAGAATTCCAAAAAAAAAAAAAAAAAAACCTAATGCAAGCAGCCACTATGTCATGTGTCTGTTTTCACCTACTTCTATGCCAATCTTAGATTGTTTAATCTAATAATTCTTGTATTTTTGATCACACACGTCACAGCAAAATGTGTCTTGTTTGTAAACTTGGCAGAGTGAAAGTATAAGTGCGTCTGAAATTGCATACTTTGACAGTACCTACTGCATTTGATTCAGTACCTATTGCTCGGCCATTGATAAAGTACATACTGATAAGTATGTGGTAAGCATGAATACAATCTGGACATATTATGTGGTTCAGATTCTGACAGCTATTCCGGGCTAGTCCCCTTGCATTATGGGATAGCGCAGTATCCACAGTGGTTCCATACTATAGAATTGAGGTTGAAGCACTATGTCATCCAGGTATTTCTTTATGAATACTGAAAAATCAGACATACTACTCCATTGGCATACTGTTTTTCGACAGTAGGGTAGTAGGGATATTCAGACGCAGCCTGTGTGTATGGGTTTATTATGAACTTCTTTTTTCATTTTCTTTGCTCCCAAAGTCTCTGTAACCTATAGGCCAGGGGTCGGGAACCTATGGCTCGGGAACCTATGGCTCCTTTGATGGCTGCATCTGGCTCACAGACAAATCAACAAAAAAAATAATAACGTTAAAAATATAAAACATTCTCATGTATTTCAATCCATTCATTTCCTACCGCTCATGTTCATGGTTGTGGGTGGCTAGATCCAATCACAGCTGTCCTCCGGGACAACACCAAATTTTTATTGGATAATACGTAACGTACACGGGTCGTTGTGAGGTCTGGAAGTAAACTTCCCTCCTTTTAATCAAGTACTCAGCTAGCTAATTGCATAAACCCTTTTATCGAAGATTAAAAAAAGATGAGGAGTATCGTACTTTTCAGCAGGAATGGACAGAAGAATTCGCCTTTGTGGAGAGAGCAGGTTCTGCAGTGTGTTTAATATGCAATGATAAAATTGCATCGATGAAACGGTCAAAAATAAAGTGGCACTTCGATACACGCCATACTATATTTGCATTGAAATATCCATACTATATTTGCATTGAAATATGAAGAAAGCATGTCAAGAGCTACTATGCAGAGTGCAAGATAGTCAGCAGCAACTCCGTGTTTGGACCCAACTAGGTGACTGGAATTCGGCTAGCTTTGCTGGTGAGAAACGGAAAGCCAGTCACAGATGGGGAGTATGCAAAAACATTCATGCTTGATGTTGCCAATTAACTTTTTGATGACTGTTTGGATAAAGACAAGATAATCAAACGATGAAAAAAAAAACATGCCTCTGTCGGCAAGAACTGTTCACGATCGTACCATCATGATGGCAAATCAAATTGAGGCAACACAAGTGAAGGACATAAATGCAGCACCATTCTTTTCTCTCGCTTTGGATGAGTCAACAGACGTAAGCCATTTATCCCAGTTCAGCGTGATTGCAAGGTATGCTGTCGGTGACACACTACGTATAGAAAGTCTTGCTGTTTTGCCTATGAAAGGGACAACAAGAGGGGAGGATTTATTCAAGTCTTTCATTGAGCTAGCTAAAGAAAAAAATCTACAGATGGATAAACTTATTTCGGTGTGTACTGATGGTGCTCCGTGCATGGTGGGGAAAAACAGAGGATTCGTAGCGCTTCTTCGTGAACATTAAAAGAGACCCATCCTAAGTTTTCACTGGATCCATCAGGAGGCGCTTTGTGCTCAGATGTGTGGCGAGCAGCTTGGTGAGGTGATGTCGCTGGTCATTCGGGTGGTCAACTTTATTGTTGCCCGAGCTTTAAAATGATCGCCAGTTTAATACACTGCTGGATGAAGTTGGGAATAATTATCCTGGTCTGCTTCTGCACAACAATATGCGTTGGTTGTCAAGAGGGAAGGTGTTCAGCCATTTCGCGGCTTGTCTGAGCGAAATCCGGACTTTTCTTGAAATGAAAAACGTCGAGCATCCTGAGTTAGCTAACACTGAGTGGCTCGTTAAGTTCTACTATCTCGTGGACATGACTGAACATCTGAACCAGCTCAATGTGAAAATGCAAGTCGTTGGAAATACAGTCTTATCCCTTCAACAAGCAGTGTTTGCATTTTGCAACTCTTCATCGCCGACATTGAAACAGGTCGTTTACTACACTTTGGAAAACTGGGAGAGTTTAAAGATGCATGCACATCAAGCGACCCTGCTCAACATCTTGATCTTCAGCAGCTAGCGGGCTTCACATCTAATCTCCTGCAGTCATTCAAAGCGCCCGGGTGGCTGTGGCGCATTTGGTAGAGTGGGTTGTCCACTAAGGGATAGGGTTGGCGGTTTGATTCCCGGCCCGGGTGACTCCACATGCTGAAGTGTCCTTGGGCAAGACACTGAAGCCTAAGTTGCTCCCAATGGCAGGCTAGCGCCTTGCATGGCAGCTCTGCTACCATTGGTGTGATGACTGTGTGAATGGGTGAATGAGACACAGTGTAAAGCGCTTTGGATAAAAGTGCTATATAAGTGCACATTTACCATTTACTTTGGAGAATTTCGTGAGCGCACTCGTCTTTTTAAGTTCATCACCCATCCACACGAGTGTGCAGTGGACTGCGCCGACCTGAGTTACATCCCCGGTGTCTCCGTCAGAGATTTTGAGCTACAAGCTGCTGACCTAAAGGCCTCAGACTTGTGGGTGAATAAGTTCAAGTCACTGAATGAAAATTTGGAAAGACTTGCACGACAGCAAGCAGAGTTGAAATGAAAAAACTTCAGCTGATTGTCAAAACTTGGAACGCGCTTCCCATCACATACCACACACTGCAGCGTGTGAGTATTGCTGTACTGACAATGTTTGGCTCTATGTATGCATGTGAGCAGTCTTTCTCACATCTAAAGAACATTAAGACCAACCTACGATCACGTTTAACGGATGGAAGTCTCAACGCCTGCATGAAGCTTAACCTCACCACATATCAACCAGACTACAAAGCCATCAGCAAAACCATGCAGCACCAGAAGTCGCATTAATGGTAAGTACTTTATTCATCATTGGTTAGCAACAGCATAACTACATTATTAAAAAGAATTCAGAGACTTATTGTACTTTAAAAGTGTTGGTCTTACAGTAAATGCACACGTTTACTTGTATTTAGTTTTAAACATATTGTATGGCTCTCACGGAATTACATTTTAAAATATGTGGCGTTCATGGCTCTCTCAGCCAAAAAGGTTCCCAACCCCTGCTATAGGCGATTGCTTGAAATAATGAGAATGCACTCCCTTTGACCTCCTCTCTCCAGGACCCTCCTTATAGTATTTACACCTCATTGAACTTGAAAAAAGTTTAATATTTTAAAAACTACCTACATATAACAACCCTCCTTGCTCATTTCAGTTGTTTGATTTTTTTACCCAATACTTTAATGATCTACTTCATATTTCCTTTGGAAATACTTTACAATATCGTTTAACAACTGAAAAGGTGTCACATCAATGCCGGAATCAGTGTTACACTATATTTCCCAGATCACAACGTGGCCTACAAATATGGCTGCTGCACAATACAACACTTAACACCCACAAAATATCACATACTGATCACCTGCACCTACACCTGTACACAGTCACAATATTTAAGGGCTTCCTCACTGCTTCCTCACTGCAAACTGTCTGTTACAAGTTGATTTCAAATCCTTGTATTTTGCTATTTTGATATTCAGGTTTTGGTCCCTTTTCTGGTTTTTGACTCTTGCCTTGCCTAGCTCTTTGCCGATTGCTGATCATTGTCTGTTTCCTGTTCCTGATTTTTGCTCAACGTATTGGAATTGTTGCAAGCGTTCTTAATAAAGCTTTGTGTAGGTAACTATGTAGGAACTATGAAAGAATGAAGGAATAGATATTTAATAACCAGTCATGGTTAGCTTGTAATGTAAGACTCAATACTAGCATACTTACTGAGTAATTAACTAGTGGCTCTTAGTAGTAATATGAGTAAGAGGAGTGTTAATGAAGGACTACTCAGTCATTCCTGTTTAGTTCCTACATAGTTACCTGTAAGTTGTTGAACAGTTTTGCAAAGTGTTATCTTTCCTTCTCAATATATTTCCTAAACATTCAAACTAAAATAGATTTAACATTTTAGATATTTGATTTAACTCATAACTATTTTAACTTAGAATTTAATGCATTTATTGCTCATAGCCTAACACGGTTAGTTGTGTGTATTTCTCTTTCTTGAGGAAGAGGTAATTTTGTAATCATCATCCTACCAGAATGACCTTCTGAGGCCCTCTCACTCTTTCTTTCTCGTACGCCGTTTTTGTTTTCTCCACTATGCATGCCCAAGCCCATAGATTTTTTTAATCATCACTGACCAGGGCTAAATGCTTATTTGTTCTGGGCACAATTCTTGTTGAACTGCCAGAAAAAAAGGATTTTTGTTCCACCTCCCTCTTTTACCATTCTATGCCTCCTCTTTCTCTTACTCTCTTTTTTTACTGCTCTATATAGCATTTCCACCAATTCTACATCCCTCCCAACTTCACCCTTGACTCTGACACTACAAACAACAGGCAGAAATATCTAATCTTCTTTACAGTGGAGTTTTCCATATGTATCTCTCTATCTTTAACACTTTTTAGATTTATCTGTTTTACCAGGTGCAAGAAAGTTGTGTAAAAATTCCCCCTTCACGCAACAAAACACTTTTGCTATATATGCATGTTGGCAATGTGAATTCCATGGTCTCTAGCCAAGAAGTCCCTTTGCTTTGGGCATTGAACATTACAATTTTCCTAGATGTCATCACCCACCGACTCCTTTACAGACATCCACTGCTACCTGGATTGATGGAGAGAAGTTGGCAATCCCATGCTGTAGCTCAGTGTTGCACCTGTGCTGTGTTTGTATCTGTGTTCAGTTGGTGCCAGGCTCGGCAGGGCACTGCCTGGATCAACATGGCAATGGATGGTAGCCAAGTTCAGCTGCCAGGTGTAGAGGATGTCCAGTTGGAAGTTTCCAAACATGGTTGAACATTTCCTATAGTTCTGCAATCAAGGAAAAGCCTCTTAAGAAAGATATAGGCCCTTTTTCATGAAGGTTTTGTAGGATCAAGCATAGATTCAAGCATACTGAATGACAGAGCACAAATTATGAATCAGCAGCCTAGACACAAGCTCCCACCCATTAGTTCCTTATTTACATGTTATATGAATATGACATGCCCCAACTTACATATACAGTACTGTGCGAAATTCAGAGACCATTTTTTGTTTTCAATCAGTTGGCTATTTAGTAGTCATTATTAATACATTTTTGCCAATCAATAATCATGTGAAAATATATGGCACATTAATTCCATTTTCAGTCATTTAAAGTTCAATACTACTAATAAAATATTTACAGATAAAAACTATTCTTTTTTATAGTTATTATTTTTGTGTGATTTATGAGCAACACCACTAATGAACTATAATGAAAACATATTTAACATAAAAGAGAATTACACAAAGGTCTTTAACAGTAAAAACAGTATGAAATCTGTCAATAATTGTTATTTGTAATATTGAACATATTGCATAAATAAGTACTGCATGGCTGTTTAATTGAAAATAATGAACCATCATTATTGTTTTCCATCAAATAATTAAAAATAATTAGTGAATGGCCCTTTGATTGAAAGCAAAATGACTTTTGCACAGTGCTGTACTTCTAGTGTGATTTACATGAAACAATCCCTAATTTATGTAGGTGTTGTGGCAATGAGCCAATAAAAGGAAAGCCTTCTGCAAGCTACAGTTATTCAAGATACATAAAAAAAATAAGTAAATAGATGTCAGCTGGCAGAGACTGACAGTTGGGGTGAACGAACAAATTTAAGGCATAACATCAAGGTCCGAATCCAGAATCAGGAAAGGGTCAGGCAATGTACAAACAAGTATTCAGAGGATGAGACTATGATCGGGAAATTAGGGTCAAAACCAGAATGAGCAAACATGAAATAAAAGCTTGGTATGCCAGATACGTGAACAGAGATGAAGAAAAGGTCTTAGGGTACGTCTCAATCTGCTCCCTAGTCAGTAGTTAGGGCACTGGTCGGGGAGTCAGCCATTTTACGGGCTGTTTCAGTTGCAGAATTCGTCCAGTGCGCTGGAATGTTTGCTCCCTAAAAAATCCCACAGTACACCCCAAAAAAAAGTGAGCATTAATGCTCACTAAGTTCCTTTACTGCAAATAACGTCATGTTTTCTGAAGCTTCTCAGCTCGAAAAAAACAAAATCTCCAGCCAACTTCCAGCTACAAATGAAAGATTGCTATCGTTATGTTAATTTTATTTGACATTCTATATACAGTTTAAGTGTTTAATGGTTTAAAAAAAAAATAAAGATCCACTAACTTGCCTATGATTCTGCTTGACATATTATGACAGAAATACAAGTGATTAAGCTAACAAATTTATATTTGGTGTAAAAAACTTGAATATTTTTAAGTTTTTCATTTTTGATGATGCAAGTACGTAGTCATAATGCTGGAAATTCGGTTATCAGTGTGTATTGAGCCAGGGTCCTTTCCAGTGCCCAAACTTGTGTACACAATATACTGATTCATTACCTAATGAACTAGGGAGCTGGTTGAGACATACCCATAGTCTTGCAAATCTTCGTGCTGTGAACGTGCTTATATGTGTGTAGTGGCCCAAGCCCGAGGGTCACTGCAAGACACTCGAGCCTAGGGTGGAATGAATATCCAGGTCAATAACGAATGAATGTGTGTGGCATATACCATCCTGCAGCAGCACACACATATTGCAAGGATACCCCTTTGGACAAAGCCTTCGAGGAGGCGACCGCCCTATTGGAATGAGCTCTTATGCCCAGAGGCGTGGTGAGACCGTGCGCCTCGTAAGCCATAGAGATTGCTTCCACTATCCAATTAGAGATGCGCTGCTTTGACACAGCATCACCTTTACTGTCGCCACTAAACTTACGCCACTGGCTGGAGCAGTGGACGTAATTACAGAGAGCCCTTACTGGACACAGTAGGTGCATTCTCTCTTGTTGCAGTGTGGGGAATGGAGGAGGGCAGAAAGCCTGCAACACCACAGGGTGGGCAGCCGATGTAGGCACTTTAGGAGTATAAACCGGCCTAGGATACATGAAGGCCTTGCCTAATCCATGGGCAAAGTCAAGGCAGGAAGGGAGAGCAACAGAGAGAGCTTATAGACCTCCCACTCGCTTGAGAGATGTCCAGGCCAGCAGAAGAGCTACCTTTAGAGTCAGAAGCTTCTCAGAAGCTGACTCTAAGGGTACAAATGGGGCCCCTGCCAGACCTTCCAAGACCACAGAAAGGTCCCAGGAAGGTATGCGCAGCCTGCAGATTGGCCTCAGCCGTCTGACACCACACATGAACCTCGAAGTTAGAGGATGTTGCCCCACAGAGGCTCCATCAACAGGGACGTGGCTGGCCAAAACAGCGGCAACGTAACTCTGATTGTAGAAGGAGCCAACCCTGCTGAGAAACGTTCTTGTAAGAACTCCAGGACTATAGCCATTGTGCAGTTCACTGGGTCTAGCTGACAAAAAGCCGCCACTTGAGCACATTCAATTTCCTTGTGGATGGGAATCTCCCAAGGAGTACCGTCGAGCAGGGAAATTATCTCAGAGAAACAAGTTCGAGCTGGCCAATAAAGTGCTACTAGCAGCAGACGTAGACGGTCTTGTCGAACTCTCGCTAGAACTTGTGGGTATATAGACGTGACCTGGGCCACATGTGCACCATGGCATCCAGCTCCAATGGTGTGGGAGGAGTGAGGGCGAACCACAGCGGGCAGTGTGTTGTCTCCTCGGAGGCGAACACATCCACTTCCACTTGTCCGAACCTCTGCCATATGGACTCCACTAATTGTGGAGGGAGCCTCCAACCCCCGGGCCTCAGCCCCCTCCTTGGCAGGATGTCTGCTCCTACATTCCGGCTGCCCGGAATGCGCATTGCACTCACTGACAAGAACTTTCACTCTGCCCAGAGAAGGATTAGTTGCACCTGCCTAAACAGGGGGCATGAACATAGCCCTTCCTGGTGGTTGATATATGAGACCATTGTTGTGTTGTCTGTCACAACTAGCACATGGTGACCTCTCAACTGAGGAAGAAAGAATTTCAATGCTAGGAATACGGCCCGCATCTCTAGGCAATTTATATGCCACTCCAGATGAGGGCCACTCCAAAGACTGTGAGCTCGACAGCCATTTAAAACTGCACCCCAGCCCATGAAAGACATGTCTGTCATTACCATCTTGTGCTAAGGAGATGCCCCTAGAGTGTGACCCGAGGCTAGAAACTGCGGGCACCTCCAAATACTCAGAGCACGTAGGCATCACCACATTACATAGATTACTCTGAGCCACCACTAAAATGGTCTCATGTGCAATAGGCCCAATGGTATGACGTTGGCTGCTGCTGCCATAAGGCCCAACAGTCTCTCGTAGGGACTGGAGGGGATGCCCAGACCTAGCTTTATCTTGCTCAAAGTTGATAGGATTGATCTTACGTGTGTTGGGGATAGAAACGCCCTCATCGTAGTAGAATCCCATTATAACCACTAGAAAAGTTATCTGCACTGGAGAAAGCATACTTTTTTTTGGTTCAACCTGAGCCCCAAGCTCCTCATGTGGGTGAGAACAACATCTCAGCGTTGAACCGCCTGTTCCCTGGATTGTGCTAGAATTAACTAGTCGTCCAGGTAGTTTAATACACAGATGCCCTGGAGCCAAGGGAGCCAGAGCAGCATCCATGCACTTTGTGAAGGTGTGAGGGGATAAAGCTAGCCCGAAGGGAAGACCCGAAATTGGTATGTGAAATTAGTATTGGTATGTGTGTGGGTATCTCCAAACGCAAACCTCAGGAACGTCCTGTGGCTGGGCGATATTCCTATGTGGAAATATGCATCTTTCAGATATATCGTCAGAAACCAGTCATCTAACTGAATCTGTGGCACGATATATTTGAGCGTCAGCATCTTGAACCTGTATATCCAAAAAGTACGTTTCAGATGACGCAGATCTAAAATTGGTCGCATACTCCCATCTTTTTTGTGGACCAGGAAATAACGGCTGTAAAAACCTCCCTTCCTTGTGGAACGGGGTACACGTTCTATGGCTCCTTTGTCTAAAAGGGAACTTACTTCCTGCGCTAATGTCGGGCTCTGGTCCGTGCTGACTACTGTGGTGAGCACACCTCTGAACTTGGGGGGAATCCATGGAGACACATTTGGCAGTAGTTTCCACGCAGCCCGATGGTCTTTTAGTGACGTTAACTATTGCACATTCTATTGGAGGGAAAGCATCTTCGTTGCCCTGTGACAGCTCGCTGACCAGAGAACACTGAAAACTTGGTGACCACCTTGGCTATGACAGACCCTACAGTCGCACTGGGGGCTGCCCTAACAACCTCATGTCTCCTGATACGTCCCTCCACGGCCCCTCAGGACCGCTCTTTTTTACCTGCTTGGCCTTTATGACCATTCTCAGATCAGGCCTAGTAGCAGACCAATACTGTAGCTGCCTGGTTCCCCTGGCTGTCTGCGTGGGTTGTCGGGCTGCCATACTCGCCTTCTGGGTCTCCCTCGCACTAGTGCTGGCCTGGGCTCCACTCCTGGATACCAGGTGAGCTCAAGACAACAGGGAAGGAACAGGATTTTTTTAATGCCACCATATGTCGAGCTCACTCAGCAGGTCTGCTTGGTAGGCCTGCAACACTGTCATTGTCTGCAGTGACCCACAAGCAAGACTACTACTGATTAGGCTTGCCCACCAATGCCATGGTGGCCTTACACGGTGGTTTGGATGGCAAAGCCGGTCCCACTAATTACCTGCTGTCAATGGAGAGAGGCACCTCCTCCACCTTCAGCATAGCTAAATAGCCATGCCATTCATTCCCCACAATGGCCGAATAATCCAACATCATGGGGTTATAAATATGACTTATATATGGTTTTCCCCCAGAAGCCTGATATTTTGTCATGCACTTCTGGAAGAAAGGGGAGTTTCTGCAGTGTGAGAGATTTACTTTCACTGGGGAGAAAAAGGCTCATCCAGCCTTAGTAATCACTTCAAGCAGCTCTTTATATGCTTCTTTCAGTTTTTAGTACATCCTTCTGGCTCAGAGAGGAATTATTACTATTATTTTTGTGTGTGTGTTTTTTTCCACTCCCCTCCACCACCCCATTTTGGCTTTACATAGGAGAAGGAGGAGTCACGACGCGAGTTCCAAAATCCAGTGGAGAGCCGAACCTGGAAGACAGAGCAAGAGATAGAGCAGGGCTCGTCTCCGGCTCCTCTTCTGGATCCATAAGAGATCCCCCAAACCTGAGACGGCTAGCTGCCTTAGCAGCGCCCGGCCCAGATCCACAAGGCTCTGAAACCCAACTCGCTTCGGCTTCCAAGTTGAACATGTGTTTCACGACACATGTTCGTGGAAGTGTATCATGGCATGAACAAATAAGATTTCTGAGGACCTCAAAAAGAGAGTTGTTAAAGATCTGGGAAGGATAAAATATATAATCTTCAATTGACCTGCCAGAAACAGACAGTGAGAAATGGAGGGCTGTATCCACAATTTACATGAAGAGAAAAAGCATGGCTGAAGCTGTGTTAGACTTAAAACCCATATCAATTTAAATATACAAATTGTTAACATGCATTGCATTTTGTATAAAATATTTGAAAAGAAAGTTTAATGTTAATGTTTTATCAGCTGATTTTCTATAACATGTCTGGTATCCTTATCATCTTTTATGACAATCCATGATGTGGTGTACGGTCATAGTTCCCCATGGGCCAGACAACACCATACTGTTTGTTTTCTGGCCCAGAGAGCTACTATTCTATTTTACTCTGCATCTTGTTCTTCCTCTTCTGGTTTTAAGGGGGATTTCTGTACATTAGACTTAACATCCTCCACTCTTCATGTGACAACCATCTCTCCTCTTTCAGGGTGGAGAAGAGGAATGGAAGAGGAGGATGGGGAGAGGAAGAGATAGAGTGTTGGGACACTTAGACAGCCCAGGCAGGATGTGAAGGTCTGCTGCCCTCTGGGTGTGCCTGCTTGGCCTGTCTCACACCCACTCTCTCTCTCTCTCTCTCTCTCTCTCTCTCTCTCTCTCTCATAACTTGTGGTGAAATGAGGCTGATGTCATGTTAATAAAGAAGCTGTAGGAAAGGAGTAAGCTATGTTATTGCTGATTGAGTCAGTGCTATTAGTAAAGGTCTT
The DNA here is from genome assembly GCA_012411365.1 of Ameiurus melas. NCBI lineage: Eukaryota > Metazoa > Chordata > Actinopteri > Siluriformes > Ictaluridae > Ameiurus > Ameiurus melas. The sequence goes on along the minus strand of CM022768.1, from coordinate 17,498,905 downwards.
GCTATATATACATATTCATTATGTTGATTTATACATGAATGTAAGGTCTGGAATATGAGCAGCATTGTGGAGAATGTGAGTCACTGAAATTGTGTAGGTGCTGTGGCTTAACTTGAGGTAGAGGTGAGTAGAGATGATGTGTATTATCAGGACACCATCTGACATACAGTGGTGTGAAAAAGTGTTTGCCCCTTCCTGCTTTCCTGTTCCTTTGCATGTTTGTCACACTTAAGTGTTTCGGAACATCAAACCAATTTAAACAATAGTCAAGGACAACACAAGTAAACACAAAATGCAATTTGTAAATGAAGGTGTTTATTATTAAAGGTGAAAAAAAATCCAAACCATCATGGCCCTGTGTGAAAAAGTGATTGCCCCTAAACCTAATAACTGGGTTGGGCCACCCTTAGCAGCAACAACTGCAACCAAGCGCGTTTGCGGATAACGCGGCAATGAGGCTTTTACAGCGTCCTGGAGGAATTTTGGCCCACTCATCTTTGCAGAATTGTCCTAATTCAGTTACATTAGAGGGTTTTCGAGCATGAACGGCCTTTTCAAGGTCATACCACAACATCTCAATAGGATTCAGGTCAGGACTTTGGCTAGGCCACTCCAAAGTCTTCATTTTGGTTTTCTTCAGCCATTCGGTGGTGGACTTGCTGGTGTGTTTAGGATCATTGTCCTGCTGCAGAACCCAAGTTCGTTTCAGCTTGAGTACACAAACAGATGGTCGGACATTCTCCTTCAGGATCTCTTGGTAGACAGCAGAATTCATAGTTCCTTTTATCACGGCAAGTCTTCCAGGTCCTGAAGCAGCAAAACAGCCCCAGACCATCACACTACCACCACCATATTTTACTGTTGGTATAATGTTCTTTTTATGAAATGCAGTGTTCCTTCTACGCCAGATATACTTGGACACACACCTTCCAAAGAGTTCCACTTTTGTCTCATCGGTCCACAGAATGTTGTCCCAAAAGTCTTGGGGATCATCAAGATGTGTTGTGGAGAAATTGAGACGAGCTTTGATGTTCTTTTTGCTCAGCAGTGGTTTTCTCCTTGGAACTCTGCCATGCAGGCCATTTTTGCCCAGTCTTTTCCTGATGGTGGAGGCATGAACGCTGACCTTAACTGAGGCAAGTGAGGCCTGCAGTTCTTTGGACGTTGTTGTGGGGTCTTTTGTGACCTCTTGGATGAGTCGTCGCTGCGCTCTTGGGGTAATTTTGGCCGGCCGGCCACTCCTGGGAAGGTTCACCACTGTTCCATGTCTTCGCCATTTGTGGATAATGGCTCTCACTGTGGTTCGCTGGATTCCCAAAGCTTTGGAAATGGCTTTATAACCCTTTCCAGACTGATAGATCTCAATTACTTTCTTTCTCAATTGTTCCTGAATTTCTTTGGGTCTCGGCATGATGTGTAGCTTTTAAGGATCTTCTGGTGGACCTTACTGTGTCAAGCAGCTCCTATTTAAGTGATGCCTTGATTGTGAACAGGTGTGGCAATAATCAGGCCTGGGTGTGGCTAGAGAAATTGAACTCAGGTGTGGACAACCACAGTTATAGTATGTTTTAACAAGGGGGGCAATCACTTTTTCACACAGGGCCATGATGGTTTGGATTTTTTTTCACCTTTAATAATAAACACCTTCATTTACAAATTGCATTTTGTGTTTACTTGTGTTGTCCTTGACTATTGTTTAAATTGGTTTGATGTTCCGAAACACTTAAGTGTGACAAACATGCAAAGGAACAGGAAATGAGGAAGGGGGCAAACACTTTTTCACACCACTGTACATACATACATCAAATCATCCTTTTTGGTCGGTGACAATGGAAAGTCAAGTGTGTGCTTGTGTGTGTCTGTGTGTGTGTGTCTGGTAGGTCACTTGAAAGGTCATTTTATCCTTCCCAGATCTTTTCTGATAGATAAAACAAGAATGAACAATGTCAATATTATTACACTCTCTATTCTTTTTTATTTTACATACACACACACACACACACACACACACACACACACGCACACAAACGCGCACACACACAAATAAAGCAGAGAGAGAGAAGCAGTGTGACTTACTCTATGAATGACCTTCCACTTTCCAATTTGTGACTGGCTTTATGAAAAGGAAGCCAGTCAGTTGTTGCAAACAGAAGTCTACTTTTTCTGAGAAAATGGCAGAAAGCTGCCATTCCAAACACTGTTAGTGGTAGAGAGAGAAAGAAAGACAGAAAGAGTTACTCATGAGGTGTGCATGAGGGTCAGGACCTGACCAGATTACCTCTAAACAGTTGGGCACTCTTAGCTGGAGAATTTCCTAATCAGCACCCTGGCAAACACACATGAACACATCTCATAGCAATAATATGAGGCAATAGGAAGAGTCTGCTCTAACCTGACACATCCAACTACTAATAGAAATTGAGGGAGTGGGAAAAAATAAGAAAAAGAAATTGTAAAATGAGACATGGGAAATAAAATGATAAATAGTAAAACAAGACAAGTACTGCTCCATGGTGAGGAAATGGTTCTGTAATCTGACTCAATTCTGAACACATAGGTTCAAGGATTTGTGCCTCTCTCAGTTTCTTTCTATTTGTGCCCTTGTGATAAAAAATCCATACATCAACATGATGGAAAAGGAAGACTGTGAGGAGGAAGAAAGGACCAAAGAATAAGTATGGTGCATAACCAGGGATAAAAGTGAAAAAATTGTGTGGAACCCAGAGGCCCAATCTCCCTGATAAGTGGCTCCAGTGTCTGTGGGTGTTAGATATTCCTGTCTGATCTGTTGGACACACACACACACACACGAACAAACACACACACACACAGGCACTCTTATATGGACATACCACCTCCAGAAATGTACAGATCTGCCTGTCTCACATTCCTGACTGGTCTAAAGAAGCAACAGCTTCACTACTCCCAAATGATTCTTTATCAGACACTTCCCCCTCTCTCTTTAGGCATCTGCCCATCCCTTTTGTACTCCATATCCCTCTGTTTCAAAAATTTCATTCTTCTCACTCCTCTCTGTTACAAGTATAACTTTTTTCCACTCCTTAAATTGATTTCCAATCCAGTCCTTCCACCTGTTTTATTTCGGTCATTTTTTAAATGTAATTATATATATATATATATGTGTGTGTGTGTGTGTGTGTGTGTGTGTGTGTGTGTGTGTGTGTGTGTGTGTGTGTATTTAATTTCATTTATTTATTTTATTTATTTTATTTATTAACTGCAGCTTCAGTCGACAAATAGACAAATAAATATCAGCATGTTTCTTTTTGGTTATTGACATCAAGGTTAGTAACAGATTTAGGTGTAGACATGGCATTCTTTTACTGTGTTACTAATTATGTTAATCTAAGGTCTTCATATTCCTCAAGGATAGTAATACTAACGTGTGTGTGTGTGTGTGTGGACAATAGTGGACTATTAGCAATAAGCTAGCAAGCCAACATTATTTGTATGAGTGATAACTTTAACATTGATGATTACCTTCTAAAAACAGATACTAATATGATCAGTCTTAAAGATTTAACCAAGTTTTGTGTCTGTATGTTAACTGATCTAAAGCCAATACTGCTATGAACTAATTTAAAAGTAGAGAATGAGTACTTTAGACAGTGCACAGTCATATTTATTTGATGTCTCTCTGTAAACAGTGAAGGACTGGTAGTTGAGAAGACTACCCTAAGTTGACAAGTTTAAATTTCAAGTTGATGGTGTGTTTTCTGTGGCTTTTACTGGTTTGAGGTGGGGAATTAGAAGTTGAAACAATGCCTTGAAGGCAGGGGATGGATCGATGAATGGATGGATTTTGCAGATTTGTTCCTATGCATTTAATTTTGTCTGGGTAGCTTCTTCTCTGAGCTGCATTTCTCTCTTTTTGTCTCTCTCTTGCATATTCTGTTGCTCTCCCCCAACCCCCCCAAAAAACCTCCTTATATTCTATTTCTAGATCAGTTAGTGTCAGTCACATTAACCTTGTATAAAGTTATATTAGGAGTCTGGCACATTGCACGTGCGCTAGCACACATGCAGTATTCATTTTTTTGTGAGGGAGGTCAGCTGCAACTATGTTTGTGAAAATATTTACCTGTTTTTAAGGATGATGAGATCTAGTTGCCATGGTGCATCTTTGACCATTTGATGATCTAGAGTATGTGTAGGGATGTTGGGAGTATGGTCACCATTAATGTGACAATTCCTTAACATGTCAGAAATAATTGCGACTAGCCTTCATTTTTTCATGGAAAAGGATTCAACAGAGTACAGCTGTAAAACAAATGTAAAATAAAATGGAAATAAATTAAAATGGAGCAACTCACATATGAGCATCCATCTTAAGCTGCAGAGATTAAGCAAAAGTCAGCTGCGATATACAGTGCTGTGAAAAAGTATTTCCTTAGCTTGATTTCTTCTGTTTCTGTGTATATCTCATACTAAATAGTTTTAGATCTTCAAACGAAATACAACATAAAACAAAGGCAACCTGAGTAAACACGCAATACAGTTATTTAAATTTTTTTTATTGAAGCAAAAAATGCTATCTAACACCTGTCACCCATGTGAAAAATTTAATTGCTCCCTTAAACTTAAAATCTGGTTGTGCCACCTTTAGCAGCAATAACTGCACTCAAATGCTTCCTATAACTGGAGACCACTCTTTTACTTACTTCTAGGACTAGGACTTACTCCTATGCTTTGGATCATTGTCTTGCTGCATAATCCAGTTGCGCTTGAGTTTCAACTAACTGAAGTGAAGACCGGACATTCTCTTTTGGATTTTCTGGTAGAGAGCAGAATTCATGTTTCCATCAATTATTGCAAGCTGCTCAGGCCCTGAAGCAGCACAGCACCCCCATACCATCACACAGCCACCACCATGATTGACCATAGGTATGATGTTCTTTTTGTGGAATTCTTTGTGGAATTTTTGTGTTTTGCAGGGTGTGTTATGCAAGAGAGGCCAGTAGGTCCTTTGATGTTTTCCTTGGGTCTTTTGTGACTTCCTAGATGAGTAGTTGCTGTGCTCTTGGAGGAATATTGGAATTATTAACTTTTGGGAATGTTCACTACTGTGCCGGGTTTTTCTATTTGAAGTTAATGGCTCTCGCTGTGGTTACTTGGCGTCCCAGACCATTTTAAATGGCTTTGTAACCCTTCCTAGACTGATTTATTTCAATCACCTTCTTCCTCATCATTTCTGGGATTTCTTTCAATTTTGGCTTAGTGTGTTACTGAGTAAGACCTTTTAACCAACTTTATTCTTCTGCAGGAAAAAGTTTTATTGAAGTGTTGATTTGATTGAACAGGGTTTGCAGTAATCAGGCCTGGTTTTGTCTAGTCCCACTGAACCCCATTATGAATGCAGTTTCATAGTTTTGTTGAATTAGTAACTATGGGGCAAATACATTTTCACACAGGCTCAGTTGGTATTGGAGAACTTCTTTGCTTTAATAAATAACATTATCATTTAAAAACAGTATTTTGTGTTTACTCAGGTTGCCATTGTTTTATCTTTTAGGATTTAGTGTACAATTTAGTATGAGATGTACACAAAAAAAGAAGAAATAAGGATTGGGACAAATACTTTTTCACAACACTATAAGAGGTGTATAAGATGAAAGATGATTTTCTCCTCAGTTCTTCATGTGTCCCTCTTTAGAGATCAAGCCAGTGTTAATGACAGTTTCTCACTGTTGACATACAAATTGCTGATTTTCCCTTTTCCCATTCTCTTTCTGTCTCTCTCCCTAATTCTCTCTTCATGCTGTCTTTCTACCCTGGACTCCGTTCTCTATTGTTCAGTGCAGAAGTTGCCAAGGATACAGGAATATAGGTGCTACACTACATGATGAGTCAGAATGCTGTAAATTCTAAGAGGAATTGGACACACACACACACACACACACACACACTGATAGTATGTGTATGCACCGATCAGCCATAACCTTAAAACCACAGACAGGTGAAGTGAATAACATTGATTATCTCATTACATTGGCACCTGTTAAGGTGTGGGATATATTAGATAGCAAGGGAACAGTACATTCTTGAAATTGATGTGATGAAAGCAGGAAAAATGGGCAAGAATACGGAGTATTTAGGAGTATCTCCTAAATGGCAGGTCTTGTGGGGTGTGGTCTAACAAAGGACATCCGTTGAACTGGTAACATGGTCATGGCCACTCAAGGCTCAGTGATGTGTGTGGGGAGTGTAGGCTAGCCTGTCTGTACCAATCCCACAGAGCAGCTACTGTAGCACAAATTGATGAAACAGTTAATGCTGGTTATTATAGAAAGCTGGGGACTGGTCAGAGTGCCCATGCTGACCCATGTCTGCTGCCGAAAGCACCTACTGTACAATGGGCATGTGAGCATCAGAATTGGACCATGCAGCAGTGGAAGAAGGTGGCCTGGTCTGATGAATCACATTTTCTTTTACATCATGTGGATGGCCGGGTGCATGTGTGTTGCTTACTTGGGGAAAAGATGGCACCAGAATGCACTATGGGAAGAATATTCCCATATGTAGCTGGGCAATGTTCTGCTGCGAACCCTTAGGTCCTGGGATTCATGTTGGATGTTACTTTGGCACATTACCTACCTAAACATTGTTGCAGACCAAGTACAATCCATCATGGCAATAGTATTCCCTGTTGTCAGTGGCATCTTTTAGCAGGATAATGCATCCTACCACACTGCAAAAATTGCTCAGAAATGGTTTGAAGAACATGAGAGATCAAGGTGTTGACTCTAGCCTCAAATTCCCCAGATCTCAATCCAATTGAGCACCTGTTGGATGTGCTGGACAAACAAGTCTGAACCATGAAGGCCCCACCTCGCAACTTACAGGACTTAAAGGATCTGCTACTTATGTCTTTTGTGCCAGATACCACACCTTCAGAGGTCTTGCCTGGGAGACCAATACAATATTAGGCAGGTGGTTTTAATGTTATGGCTGATCAGTGTATGTTTGCACCTGTTATGTTTGTGTGTATTTGCATTATCCACACCAAAAATCCAGCATAAACACTGAAAAAAAAATTTGTTCAAGCATTGTACTTGGAAACTGGGCACAAGGAAGGAGAATTCAACCCATACATTAAGCATTGGAACATTAGATATTGGATGCTTATTAACTTCCTTTTACTTAATTCTGACAAGACAGAAGTAATTGTTCTAGGACCACATATAGTTAGAAGTAAGTTTTCTGATTACATAGTAACTCTGAATGGCCCTTCTATTTCATCATGTGCAGCAGTAAAAGACCTTGCTGTGATTATTGACTCCAGTCTTTCATTTGACGCTCATGTAGATAATATTACTACGATAACCTTCTTTCATCTCAGAATATTGCTAAGATAAGAAATATAATGTCACTGCATGATGCATTAGTTAATTAGTTAATCATTCATCAACTCTAGGCTAGATTATTGTAATGCCTTATGGTTTGAATGTTCCAGTAGGTGCATTCTCAAGTTAGTCCAGAATGCAGCTACAGGAGTCCTTACTAGAACCAGAAAGTATGACCACGTCACCCCAATCTTATTCACACTGCATTGGCTCCCAGTAAAATTTTGCATTGCTTATAAAATACTACTACTGACCTAAAAGCACTAAACGGTCTCGCGCCACAGTACCTAAGTGAACTTTTAGTCTTCTATGATCCACCATGCCTACTTAGATCAAATGGTGCAGGCTATTTGTTGGTACCTCAATAGTGAAGGCTACAGCAGGGGGAGGAACTTTCTCTTACAAAGCTCCACATTTATGGAACAGCCTTACAATTAGTGTTCGGGACTCAGACTCTTCTTTATTCTATCTGTTGCATTCAGCTTCTCTTTTCCTAACAAACTGTTTAAACTCTGTATCCTCATGCCACTCACTTTTCTTTCTCTCTTCTCAGTCTCTCTCTCTCTTGATTCACTACTGTTACAGGCCTTCCCTGCTAAGATGCATTAACTTGCCCAGATTACTTTGAGCTCTGGTCTTCCCAAACCTACCCCAACACTGCTCCCCACCCGCAGGTTCTTCATCCCAAATATTTGCTCCTTAAACCCTCTATTACGTGCACTTCTCTTTTTCTACGTCTGCTCCCTTCTTTCCTCCCTTCCTAGCATTCAGGGATTTGTTTGATTTATTATTTTATTTCCTCCTTCTGGCCTATCTCTCCATGGAGGCTGTGACCCAGCTCAGAGAGAGAGAGAGAGAGAGAGAGAGAGAGAGAGAGCAGAATAACAATTTCTTTTTTACTTTCAATCCTCCCTCCTCTCACTTCACTCTGTTTTTTATTCCTCCCTCCCACACTGCTTTTAAATTGCCTTTGAATTTGTGAGCTTTTTCAGTTTCACTCCCTCCTTCACTGGAAATTACTTCTTACCCTTTCAAAGTTTGTGTGCAAGTCAGACCTTCCCTCCCCCTACCGTGGACACTGGACATGCACATTTACACACTGACACACATACAGACACACAGATATGTAAGATACCTGCTCTCACCTACAATTGTATGCTGTGTGCCAGGGGAAATGATGAAACTGTCCAAGTGATCATGCAGGCATGCTCAGTGTGGCCAGAAAAAAAAAATGCTGGCCCCCTGCTTTAAAAAAAGCAAACCCCTCATGGGGAAGATGGAAACAAAGAATCTCTCTCTCTCTCTGTGTGTTGTGTGTGTGTGTGTGTGTGTGTGTGTGTGTGTGTGTGTGTGTGTGTGTGTGTGTGTGTGTGAAATCTTAATCTTTGTGTGAGAGTAAAGTGCATCTAGAGATACAGTACTGGTACATAGTCAGCCATATTATTAAGCATTACATCCTCATACAGACACACATAATACACACTTGCTTATTGGATACATCAGTACAGTGCATTTGTTATTCATATACATGCACTGCAATACACATTCACACTGCAGAAAACATACCGATTCATGTCCAAACTAGAGGGCACCCACGCAGGGGTATACACACACACACACACACACACACACACACACTCTCTCTCTCTCTCTCTCTCTCTCTCTCTCTCTCTCATTGCAACGAGTCCGCCTATTTGTGTCTATTCTTAAAAGGATGTTTTATTTAGCATAAATGTTGAAGCCAAGTGTGCCTGGCTGCCATGGTAACAAAATTAAACTGAGAATTTCTTTGCTAGGAGGCATCAAAATTATTCAGACCTCTCTTATGAAGGAGAGATATAACAATGGTCTCCTTTATTCTTTAAACTACTATTGTAATATGACTGTGTGGCATGATAATGAAACCATTGCTCATTTTACCATTGAACATAATACTGATGAACAATGGATAGTCTTTAGAGAAATGTAATTGTGCATATTTTAACTAACTATAGATATCTAAATACTCCATCAAAAAATAATCAAGTCCGTTTTCAGTGTGCATCATTTACATTCCATAAAATGGTCATAACTAGATTTTAAGTTTTTACCTACTAGTTGTTGTCTTTGTGTGTGTGTGTGTGTGTGTGTGTGTGTGTGTGTGTGTGTTATACGGGTCACTGCAGTATTAATTTTGCGAGTATAGGGCGCTTGTTTTGTTAGGAGTAGATCTTTCCAATGATTGACTCGCATACCTCCTACCCACAGATGAAGGTTGGACTCCTTGACTTTAATGAATTCTTCCAATCCTGTGCCCTTTCCGCCTAACTCCCCATGCTTCTACCTTAATTAACTCTCCATGCCTCTGTATGTGTGTGTGTATGAATGAATGAGACCTTAGCTTGCTTGCTACTGCTTCTCTCCACTTTTTTGTCTCCTTAAATGATGTTCAGAAAGGGAAAGTACTCATTTAGCTGGTTATTCTATTATAAGCTGAATTGAAGAGCTGTGAGAAATCCTGTGGGAATTTCATGAAAGTCTTCTTAAAATTCAACCTAGATAACTTAGTTTTTTTTGTCGTTGTTGATCTCTATGCAAGCTGGCACAAGTTGCCGGAGTTCCTCATCAGCACTCTTACCCTTTATGGTAATCAATAATTGCAGAGGTTAGGAGGATTCCTCTACAGAACCCTAAAATCCCTGCAATTTTTTCTATTTAATGTACATTTTAAGAACTTGGAAACAATAATATTGAATACCCCCTAGCCCTTAGTCCAGCCTTATCCGGAAAGTGCCAGTGTGGGTGCAGGTTTTTGTTCCAACCTAGCAGAAACCACACCTGTAATACCGTAATTTCCAGACTATAAGCCGCTACTTTTTTCACACGCTTTGAACACTGCGGCTTAAACAATGATGCGGCTAATTTATGGATTTTTACGGGCTAACAAGTTTCATGCCGCCAAAACATTTAACCTCGTCACATGAAATTACCCAACAGGTCACAGTAGACCAATGAAACTGTTAGAATTAAATCTAACACGCTCACACTACATTCTTTAGATCAGTCGTTTTGCGCTTCATGCACACCCCCTCATCAGGGAAAACACACGAAGAAATGCATATTGGTTGACGTCATGTCTCCGCCCCGTCTTGTCATGTGTTCTCGAGTCACGTGTGTTTTGGTATTGCCCGCAGCTGTTAGCAGTTTGGTTGGTGCGTATATATACTGGGAGCCATGACACACACAACGTGGGTAATTAGATACAGAGTTAGAATTAGATAGCGAATATAGTTAGAGACTTTGTTCATGCCATGTGTCTTAGTTCTTGTACAAGTCTGAGTTCATGTCAAGGTTAGTTAGCTTATAGCATAGCTTATAGCTTAGCCTGTAGCCTAGTAGCTTATAGCATACGTTATAGCCTAGTAGCTTATAGCATAGCTTATAGCCTAATACCTTGTAGCATAGCTTATAGCCTAGTAGCAGATAGTATAGCTTAGAGTTTTATAGCCTTAGTTTAGAATATAGATGTAGAAGTAGTTATAGAGTATAGGTATAGAGTATAGATATAGAGTCTTTGTTTCATGTCATAGTTAATGGTTGGTTGGTTTAGTTATCTTAGTTCATTGAGTTGGTCATGGTTCTTGTATCTTTTGAGTCTGCTCTCCTCTGTTTCAATAAAAGGTCTTGTCCTAACTGCATTTGCATCCGTCCTGCTTCGTTTACGTCATGAATCATGACAGTTACAACGTGGACACCTGCGGCTTATAGAGAAGTGCAGCCTATATATGTACAAAATAGTTTTTCTTTTTAAAATTAGCGGGTGCAGCTCATATTCAGGTGCGCTCAATAGTCAGAGAATTACGGTAATAGTTATTGGTAATAACCAATTAGAATAGAGTAAACAGTTAAGGCCAATGTGAATTAATTTTCTTTATTAAAGTGGGTTGATATTATTTTAATAATGAACTTAAATGGAATTACATTCAAAATTAGTGTGTGTTACACACATCAAAAACAGTTCATTTTACTGAATTTAGTCTTTTGAAAATAATTTTGAGGTTGGATTTTTGAAGCAAGGGTGTCATTAGCAGATGCAGGACACCGACTGACCTCAGTAAAGTTCAGTGTTTTTGTCAGCTTTTTAGTGAGGATGTTGAAAAATGAGAAAATTAATCAAATCTTTCTTTCTGAAATTTGGTGTACTGCATTGGTATAATTATTTATGAGTGGATTTCTAGTGTTTCAGACAATCAGTCTGAAGCACACATCTCACAGTGTTGGCATTGAGCTACAGTCACATATCTTCACTGTAAATAAAATAAATTAGTAGAGCTGTGGTCAGATAAATTTTTTTTCAGGAACCATATGGCTGATCTAGATGAAATTTGGTATGCTGCATCTAAACTATATGGCCAAAAGTATGTGGACACCCGACCATCATACCCTTATGTGGGCCTCCCCAAAACCATTGCCACAAAGTTAGAAGTAGTGTCAATTTTGTCAAAATTTTACTTGACTAAAGGTTTGGGCATTTTAGACTTATCATAGTCAAAGAAAACTATAAGTATTTTAGTTTAGTTTTAGTCAGTGAAAACGTCTGAGTTACACATGTAACACTGTTCCCTGAGAAGGGAACGAAACGTTGCGTTAGCAGCGCTTCGTGAATGCTGCGTTGAGCACCCTCGTGCATGACCGGTATCTGAAGCTTGTGTAACATCATGCCTATTTATAGGTCTGCCGTGATCAGGTGACGTGGCAATTAAGCATGTTGCGTGATATATAAACAACACCTGTGAACTGCACCATCAGCCTCTATTATCTGAAGCAAAGACGCAATTCACAGGCATGCCCCAGTATGACAAAGCTACACAACGTCTCGTTCCCATCTCAGGGAACAGGATTACTTGCATAACCCAGACGTTCCCTCCACTCCACGTTGCGTTAGGTGAACGCTGCGGGAAGGAGAATACCCACTCCATCATACTGAGGATACGGCCTCTTCAAAAAGATCCAAGCTCGAGGGTCACTGCAAGACAGTGGCCGGGACAGAATGCATATCCAGGCTGTAAAATCGAATGAATGTGGGCGACGTAGATCATCCTGCGACAGATCAAACATCCTGTAAGGATGCCCCATTTGACAAAGATTTCGAGGGGGCAACCCCCCTAGTTGAATGAGCCTTAGAGGCGTTGTGAGACTCCGTGCCTCATAAGCGACAGAGATTGCTTCCAGTATCCAAGTTGAGATGCGCTGCTTCGACAAAACATCACCTCTACTGTCGCCACCAAAGCCGACCAGCAGCTGCTCTGACTTACACCGCTGGCTGGACCACAGAAAGGTCCTAGGAACGTATGTGATGGGCCTCAGCCGCCTGATACCATGCATAAACCTCAAAGTTAAAGGATGTTGCCCCATTGAGCCTCCATAAATAGGGGCATGTCTGGCCAAAATGCCGGCCATGTAAATTCAGATGTAGAAGGAGCCAACCCTGCAGAGTCCTTGTAAGCACTCCAGGACTGTAGCTATTGTGCAGTTCAGCAAAAAAAAAAGTTTATTATTAGAATTTCATTGCTCTCTGACAGCTCGCTGACCAGAGAACACTGAAAACTTTGGAAAGCCTTGGCTAGGGGAGACCCTACAGTAGTACAGGGGGGCTAACTGCCCTTACAACCTCATGTCCTTTGATATGTCCCTCCACAGCCCCTCAGGACCGCTCCTCCTTTGTCTACTTGGCCTTTATGACCATTCTCATATCAGGCTTAGTAGCAGCCTGCGACTGTGGCTGCCTGGTTCCCTTGGCTGTCTGCCGGGACTCGCACTAGTTCTGGCCTGGGCTCCACTGGTGGATGCCCAGGTGAACTCAACACAACATGGAAGGAACTGGCTGAATGCCGCCGTATCTCGACCTCACTCAGCAGGTTTACTTGGTAGGCCTGCAACACTGCCATTGTATGCAGTGACCCACAAGCAAGACCCACTACGGCATAGGCCTTGCCCACCAATGAAGCGTTGGCTGACATGGCTTGGATGGCAAAGCCGGCCCCCCTAAATTACCTGCCGTCGTTGGAAAGAGGTACCTCACAAGTGCCTCCTCCACCTTAGCTAAATATCTAAATAGCTGTGCCGTTCATTCCCCACAATGGCCGAATAATCCGACATTGCAGTGTTATAAATGCAGCTTATTTATGTTTTTCCCCAGAAGCATAATATTTTGTCATGCCCTTCTGGAAAAAAAGAGTGTTTTCTGCAGTGAGAAGGAGATTTATTTTCACTGGGGAGAAAAAAGCTCATCCAGCCTTAGTAATGCTTGAGAGCTGCTCTCAGATATTAGCACACCCTTCTCACTCCTTGGAGTCAGAGAGGAATTTATAAATTTTCTTTGGCTTTCCATAGCGGAAGGAGGAGTCGCGATGCGAGCTCCAAAATCCGCTGGAGAGCTGGACCTGGAAGGCGGAGAAAGAGATAGAGTAGCTTACATCTTTGGCTCCTCTTCCAGATCCATACGAGATCCCCAGGATCTGAGCCAGCTGGCTGCCTCGGCAGTGGCCGGCCCAGATCTGCAAGGCTCTGAAACCCGAAACTCAAAACCCAACCCACAAAAGAAGAGCGTGAGAGTGGCCTGATTGTAAGGCATTCACAATGCGCGCAGTCAGACCTATCAAGGGCTGCCCTGGCGTACTCCATCCCTAGACACTTCACACAGAAAGTGTGTCCGTAACTCCCGGTAATGAAACGGGAGCAAGGTGTAACACACTTTCTCTTCTTTTTGTTAACGGACAGAAAAGTAAAGAGATTTTTTTAAAGATAGAGAGGAAATGAAAAGTCTTTTTGTGAGTGTTACACAAACGACGACATGTATGGAAGTATAATAGTGCAAACAAGCCACAAGAGAAGATTAACCTAGTAGACTGGCATAAAGTTGGCTTGAGGTTGGACGTTCGGTATGCGCAGATATGCACAAATTAAGGGACTGTCTCTAAAGTTACATATTGGTATACATGTTTCTACCTTAAATAGCATTTGAAGGGAAGGACTTGGTCATTCCAACTGTCAAGTGTTCATATTGGTGTCAGCTACATACATATATATATATATATATATATATATATATATATATATATATATATATATATATATATATATATATATAACCCTCTTTTCTTTTTAACTGTTTCTACATCCTCACTAAATAGTATCCACCAATAGTTCTAAACTTTACCGAGGTCAGTCCTGCATCAGCCTCAAAGTGTTACTTTGGTGCCCATTGAATTGCCAATCCAATCTCACTTAAACTAATATCAGTTATTTTAAATAGATTAAAATCTGTAACATCAACTGTTTCTCCAACACAATTGTTTTTCACAATCATTAATATTCTTTTAGTGATCTGTTAAATCAAATTAATTTTACAATCTCAATCAATGTATGTTTTGCATTTTAGTCATGATGATGTCATTTCAGCATCTGCAATTGGAATTAATACATTCATTTATTGGAGAAAATCTTTGCATGTAAGCATGTAAGCACTTTTATTTAGATTGAGCTCTCAGTCTGGTTATTAAGAGATTTTTTGGCTGCATGTAAGTGTAGCCACTGGTAAAACCCTCGTTTGCTGTTCTAACCATCTGGGTTTGATGACTGCTTTGGCCAATATAGTAAATATAAGTATTTACCTTTCCCCAATTCAACAATTTGCAATTGATTTTGATAATTGTCTGTAAAATACCTCCATAAATTTCATTTTTGTTGGACCTTAATTAAACCTAATACATAATACACTAATGTTAGGGTGATGTAAGCGATTATGCTGTTCTTCTGCCTTTTGAATGGTTGGTACAATGAATTATGCTGCTTCTTTGTATTTAAATTGTAGTGTTGCTGTAAAGAATGTAGTGTGTTTTTATGGCTTGTGTTATTTTAGTTTATATTTTATTAATATAAAGCTGCACTTATTTATAGCTGGCACATGTGCGCTGGGTCAATCACACAGTCAGCATGTAAAGACCTCATGTTTGAGAACAGTCTGTATCCATCCACTAGGGATGCACTGCTTATTATAGACGATGTTATTGAGAAAATGTAATAAAATACGACAAAGTGCACACATTATCCATTAGTAAAACAAAAAAAAATGAGGTCTGTTTTCACCTTCTAATATTACCAATATGAAAGGCCATAATTTGGAAATAAGTGCAAAATAAAGTCTTATCAAGGTTCACATCTCCACATTTTAGCCCCATTTTTAACCATTTCTATATCCTATCTAAATATATGACATTGGTCATATAAGAAAACTCAGTTAATCTTGTTAGATTCAAATAACATTTCTCAGGCTGCAAATCATAGAAAGCTACAATTTGTTGTACTGCATTGTTGTGTTAATCTGTGAGTGGATTTCTATGGTTGACTAGGTTACTTAAAAAAAATGGGGGCCATCAACCAATCAAATTGCAGCACACACTTCACAGTTTTAGCATTAAGCTACCATCACCAAATTTTACTAGTATGTTCATCTATGTTAGCTTTAGTGTTCTATGCAACTTGAGAACTATCAATGTGAGAACTATCAATGGTTTACTTATCAGAAGTTCCATTTTGTTCTTTTCAATGCTGTTCTTTAGTTGTAGCTTGATGTTCTTCTGAGCTTCAGTCTCTTGATTTAGATATTTTTCTCTTATCTTCTTAGCTTCCTTTAGTAGAGTATTTAGCTCTTCCGGCATCATGATCTCTAACAAGTCTCGTGAATTTATCCTTGCCTAACTCGATGTAGTTGTTAGGTCAACGATGGATGAATCAAAGGCAGACTCAAGTTCAATTAGTCCACGTCCTCCATTTCATGTCTTGATATAAAGTCTTTCGACATCAGCTTTTGAATGATGGATGTCTCCGACGGTCAGTAAGTAAAAGTTTAACTTTTATCTATCCTCTCAATATCAGTTCTCAACCAGTTGGACAGACTCTGTAGATCTCCATGACTGCCAAAATCCAGGTATGGGGTAGGCTGTCTAATGCTTTTTTGTAGTCTATCTTTTTTTAGTCCATGCCTAGATTTCTTAGGTGTTTCTTGGGCATTGCTACAACCATTTTACTCACTAACAGCTGATCTTTACATCCTCAATACGCCCTTCTGCACCCTTTCTGTTCATCTGGGATGATCCTATTTTTAAGAAAATGGCTGTAGATCCTGTTCATTAAGGCAGCTGTTAGTATCTTATATGTTGTTGGGAGACAAGTGATAGAACAGTAGTTCTTCGGTCTTTTGTGTCCTTGCCTTTTGAGACTAGGAACATGGTTCCATGTGTTAACCATCCAGGAGTGCCCCTAGGATCATTCATGATGTCATTCAGAGCTCATGTTAGATCTTCATGAAGAGCTGTTAGTTTATTAAACCAGAAGTTTTTTATTTGTCTGGTCCAGTAGATTTCCATTTGTGAGTTTGTTCGATGACTTTAACTATCTCATCAACTGTGCAGTTCTGCCATGAATCTGATTCGTGGTTCTCCCTCTCCTGTTCGATTCAAGTCGCTATATTGTTGTAGACGACATTGTCTTAAAGAATTCCATACCAGAAGCTCATGACTTGGTCTTGAGAAGGTGGTTCAGTGATGTTTCTTTTGTTGCCTCAGATTTTTGTTGATTATTGTAGTTTTTGTTTATCATCAGCCTTGATTTGTTAAAGCTCAACTTCAGTTAGTGTCTTCTTGTCAACTATGAACCGCCGTTGATTGGCTAAGGTGTTAGGGTTCAAGTTTAGAAAAATGTCTGGATTTGTACTTTGCAATATCCGCGCAATAAAAACATCACATAAGCTCCTTATACTGATCAGTTGTCCATTGTTGCCTTGATTTTCTTTGAGTTGCTTCAGACAATGATAATGTAACTTCAGATAGGCCAGCTTGAGATGAGACCTGGTTCTGTGTACTGTCTGAACTATTGCAAGCATTGACTTTAGTTGGTGGACGATTTCTTTGGGTGACGACCTAGCATACCTCATCTAGTCCCCTGCCAAGCGCGACATTATTATGATTATTATTATTATTATTATTATTATATTTGTAATATTATAAATTTTTAGGGGGCCATGCACAAAATGCATGCAATCTTTTGTAATTGTTATGATTTTTTTTCTTTCTTCTTCTTCTTATTATTCTGATTCTTCAATAATATGCGATGAGCAGCCCGCACTGTAAGTCATAGAAACAACAAATTTCTCACATGGTGCAGAATTCCCACCACTCTTCAGGTAAGTAAACAGACCAGCATCGGCCTTTACATTTTGTCCTATATATGCTGAATTCAGCTAGACCTTATTTCTGCCATGATGCATTTTTTTCTTGCTAGTTTGCATAATATGCAAAACCTACTTTTGCAAACTAGTCCGTGGGATTTTGACCTATCTTCACAAACTTGGTGTCAAACTGAGGCCACAATTTGGCCACAATAGAAGCAAGCACCTGCCTGGAATCTTCTCTCCCATTCAGCAGGAGTAAGCCAGGTCTGACCCAGCTGCATGGGTTCTTCCCTGCGTGACTTGGAATTAGGTGACATTATTCCAAGATTGGCTGAGGCTCAGGGGCAGGATTGTCTGATGAATGAAGAAGCTGAAAGGTGCCTGGTGTCTCTTTGCGCCACTCCCGCATGCAGTTATCCAACTTGATAGCAAGGGAGATTAGTAGGTTGAGGGAGTCTGACTCGACCTTCAGGGCTAATTCATCATTCATCCGCTTGCTAAGTCTGTTCACAAATGCTCACTGGAGCGCCTCTTCATTCCAGCCTGACTCAGCAGCCAGGACCCGAAACTCCACAGAGTACTCCGCCACACTGTGGGGCCCCTGGTGAAGGGAGAGCAGGCATCTGGTGGCCTCCTTCCCCTGGATTGGGTGGTCAAAAACCCTCCAAAGTTTGGTGGTGAAGGAGATGAGGAAGGACCACAGTGCTGGCTGTCTGTCCCAGATGGCAGTGGCCCAGGCTAGGGTGTCTGCCCTCAATAGCCCCATGATGTAGGCCACCTTAGCCTCATCGGTGGCATATTTTAAGGGACGCTGGGCAAACACAATAGAACACTGGAGGAGGAAGGACTTGCGCTTTCCTGGGACATGTGCTTCCCGCTTTGGTGGACTGGGAGAGGTGGCAGACTGGACCACTGAGGCAGGCTGACTGGGCTGGGGGCCAAGGGGTGTCTGGGGCAATTGAGGGAGGATGTTGTTTAGTTGCTGGGTGTGGAGCCTGAGCTGGTCCATCATGACCTGGTGGCTCTCAGTGAGTGTTTGGAGCTGTAATCCATGTTGATCCAGGCCGGTTCCCTGATGAGATAGGAATGATGGCTTATAAATGCTGCAGATTGTGTGAGTAGATGAGAACCAGGTAACATCAATCTTCAATCAGGCGGGGCGTGAACTGGAGTGCCACACACACACACACACACACACACACATACATAAAGACACAGAGAGAGAGAGAGAGAGAGAGAGAGACAGCAGACAAGAGGGAGAGAAAACACTGGAACTCAGGGAGTAGGCGGGATCTGGACAGGCTATGACCACTATAGCACTACCATTGGGCATAATTTGGTCATCTCATTTTTTCTGAGTAGCGCTGGTCACACTGCATCTACCTATCAAGTTTCATGTCAAAACACTTTATGATTTAGGCTGCACAATTCATTTTATCTGACAAAAAAAAATGTTTTTTTTAAACCATACAAAAACAATGCTTTGACCAATGATGATGATGATGATTATTATTATTATTATTATAGTGAAATGTGTACATATGTATGTTTACACTGCGGGTTTATCCCTTTCAATAAGTAAACTGATTGGCCTACATTCCCTTGACAAGCTTTGTTTGGATTTCTCTATATAGATATCCTGAGATATTGCCTTTACATACTATGATCTGTACAGTTTTAAAAAACGTATTTAGATCTTTATTGCCAACAATTTTACCCAGTTTACAGAAATATTTTAGACATGAATACAAAAAAATACAATACACAGATATGATTACTGATCCATATTCCCTGCCTGATTATTATGTGTAGTTAAAATTGGGCAGTTGACATGGATTGGGCAGCAGTTCTCTGCTTGTGATACCAGAAACTGACTGAAAACCAAACAAACAAGTACCACTGCCTAGGCAACAGCTGATTACTTGTTTGTGGAAGTCTCTTCATTCTCTTATAAATAACAGTACACAGTAGGGCTGCATGATTATGGCCAAAATGATCATCACAATTATTTTGAGTAATATTGAGATCACGATAATTAGCTGATTTTATGAACAACATGTTTGAATTAAACTTTCACATTTAAATAAACAGACCACTGCTTTCACCTCCATGTTGTGCTACATTCCTGCTAATGTACAAATCTTTGCATCAAATTAGACTGGTCCTTTAAATGCATCATCTCATAGAAGCAAAATATAAATAAAATTGTACCCAAAATATAGGACTAGTAAAAATAAATATGCCATCAACCAAATGAAAATATGCAATCAAATATAACAACATGCAACCAAATGAAAACAATTCAGGTGTACGCAGAAAAGGCAACAACAGTGTTTACAGGAGGAGAGACATAACCAAATAACCAAATAGATGGTGCATGGACGACATCGTTTTGTACCGGAACTTGGAAGTTATCATCACACCGGTTCTCTCGACAAAAACCAAATAGGATTTTCCCATAGGTGTTTAGATTATTGCAAAAAGTAAGCTCTATGATCAATAAATGTTTACAATAATAACACGTTTTGTCCATGAAGATAATTTTCACAAATGAACACAACTTTTATGACGTTTGAAATCTAAATACAATCACTAGAAATAAACAGCTATTCTGTAAACGGACGGTCACACGACTTCGTCACCATCACAAAGCTTCCAACAGCTTTTCCAAACTTGATTTAAAAACATTTTCTATAATACAGATTTACTCTGTGGAGGAATCTTCATCCTCGTTTTTTTGGGGGGGAAAAAAAGTTTTGCAAAGTTTTTTCCTGTGAAAAATTTTATGTCCCCAACAACGTCTTGTGCAACAACTCTGCTTTTTAAATTAGCTTCACATACAATTTGTGCAGTTTCATAAGGACGTTGATTGGTAATTTTACTTAGCATTTTGGAGAATATGCAGCAGTTCTTCTCTACACTTTGACTGTTACAGTTGTTTCTGTTTCTGCAGGTAATACAAGTGTTATTTAATATGTTACTTATGTTACTGACATAGAAACATTTGTCTGTACCATTTAAGCTTTGGAAATCTACAATGTTTTGTGCTGACTCAATAATGCAGACATTCTAAAATAAACATTTTATACAAAATTGGTATTCTAATGGTGTCTAAGTCTTTTATATTTATAACTTTGGATAAAAGCATGCTGTCTGCTCCATCACTACGACCTGTAGTATATAAGTGTTTGTTTTATAGTTTAAACTTGTTTTAACCCCGTTTAATGTTTTACTTTAATCCACCATAACTGTCTTTCTTCCTTAGGAGCAGATGAGGCTGAGCCTGGTTCAGATACCCGAGACCAGCAGTTGGACTTTTTCATGAAGCAGGAGGAAGCACTAGCTGGTGAACCAGGCTTCCATGGCTCCTCATTGGCCAGTGACAGGGAGGAGGTGGTGAGAGAAAGTCAGGAGCAAGGTGGTTCTGTGGCCAACTTGCGTGCAGCGCTACTGAGCAAGAACAGCCTGCTGTCTCTTGGGACAGAGATGTTTAGTGAAGAAAATACCCTGCTGTTTGACTACTTGCCAAAAGGAGGACATTCCCTCTCCCGTAAGTTGTGGCTTATTATTTTGCTCTACATCAGACACCTTGGAGTCTGCACACTCCTATAGGCCCAAATGTTCCATGGGTTAATGTAGGGTCATCAAGGCTTCCACATAGATGTGCTCATATAAGCTTGTTAGATTGCTTAATACTCAATATAGGCACTTGCATATGCTTATCTAGGATACAGATTTAAAATGGTGACTCTTAGATATATTTCCATAGGTTTACAGAAATTCCCATTATGCCTATATAGTTGTGGTCATCTGTAAATGTGTTAGATTGTGTTGTGACCTTAGGCACAGGTATAGTTTTGTAGAGTCTAGGGTAGATATAATTGTGGTCTGAGAGTAGTTGGTTTTTGTGTGAAAAGTGAGATTTTCACATTTATGTGCAGTAGCCATCGCTCTACATTCGAGCCAGGACAGGGATATCATGTCGTCTCTCTGTGGCGCGGAAGACATGTTGCCCAAAGGGCCAAGGCCACCAAGTGAGTGTATTCCGGTGCTCCAGGAGTAGCATCGTTTATGGGGGGGTTCTGTTATGTAATATCTGAAAAGGGACTAAAATTACATTTCCCATCAGACACTGCACCATGTCACATGTCTCTTTCAACTGATTCATGTTTGGCTCATTAGCACTTATGTATTAATAGTCCTATTCTGCACTGCACGGGTTGTCTTGCGTTGTTTTGTTTATCTTTTTACACCACAGTCGTCTAGCCCCGGGTTCTTGTAAGTCTTGTTTTATATTTTGTTTTTACCTCATTAAAATGTTTGATAGTAGATTCTGCACTTGCATCCGTCCTTACCCCCGCTATGTGACAGTTGTCCTATCTGAAAGTTTTGGAACAGCAAGGCCAATTCTAGTTTTTGGCATTCATACTTTGAAGACATTAGAGGTTGAGAGCAAAAAAATAATATTAGACTATTGATCAGCATTTCAGCTTTCCTCATATTTACATCTAGATGTGTTAAACAAATTGCACATTTTTGCACCTTTTGTTTGAACCCACCCATTTTTTCAAGTGATCAAAAATGTTTCTATTCTATTTGGTTATAACATCAACCTGCCTAAGGTCTACAGATGAAAATTAGCCAATTTGGCTAAATCTGGCACATTTTACATTTCTTTTGTGTTATTAATGTGTATTGTCCCTGATTTATAAAAAAATAAAAATTGGAACATGTGACTGATGTGCCCAGGTGTACCCTGTTAAATTGATTGTTTAAATAATTAATAGCTCTGAGTATATAATCTTGGTTTGGGCCCAAGGTTTCTCCTGTGAAGATTCATTTGTTGTTAAAAAGGATAAACCAACATGACCACCATAAACCAACATGACCAGATAACTGTATGTGGGAGTTTTGAAGCTGAGAAAAAAGCCATTGCACAAGCATTGGGCATAACCAGTATGACAATTTGGTTTGCCTAGGAAAAAAAGGAAACCACTGGTGTACGAGCAATCAGACATAGAACAGGTCAGACAAGTAAAAAAAATGGTTGAGGTTACGCATGTAACCCTGCTCCCTGAGAAGGGAACGAGACGTTGCATTTAACGTAACAGTATGGGAAAGTACCCTTGTGCACTTGACTGGTAAAATCAAGCTTGTGTAAAATCATGCCTCTACTTATAGTCCTGCCATGATGAGGTGACGTGGCAATTAAGCGTGTCGCATGATATATGGCACCTGTTAACCACGCCACCAGCCTCCATTATCTGAAGCGAAGACGCAATTCACAGGCCTGCCCTGGTTTGACAAAACTATGCAACATCTCATTCCATTCTCAGGGAACAGGGTTACATGCGTATCCCTGACGGTCCCTTTCAAAGGGAAATTCGACGTTGCATTTAGCATAACAGTATGGGAACGGGAATACCCACTCCGTCATATCGAGGGTACGACCTGTTCAAAAAGACCCAAGCCAGAGGGTCAATGCAAGACACTCGAGCCCAGGGTGGAATGAATATCCAGGCTGTAATAATGAATGAATGTGTGTGGTGTAGACCATCCTGCAGCAGCACACACTACGCCACTGGCCGGAGCGGTGGACATAAGTACAGAGAGCCCTTACTGGACACAGCGGTGCATCCTCTCTTGTTCTGGAGTAAGGAACGGAGGAGGGCAGAAAGCCTGCAACACCACAGGGTGGGCAGTCGATGTATGCACTTTAGGAATATAATCTGGCCTAGGATACAGGAAGGCCTTGGCTAATCCAGGGGCAAAGTCAAGGCAGGAAGGGGCAATGGAGTGACAAAAAACCGCCACTTGAGCGCGTAAAATTTCCTTCTGGATGGTGCCCTAGTTTTTAACATGATCTCTACAACCTCAGTTGTGAGACCAGAATCTGTGAGCTGGTGCCCCTCAGGGGCAAGACCCACAGTTTCCATAGTTCTGGCTGAGTGTGATAAATCAGCCCTCCGACTTGAGACAGTAGATCCTTGCGGATGGGAATCTTCCAAGAGACTGGAGGGGATGCCCAGGCCTAGCTTTATCTTACTCAAAGTTGATAGGATCAATCCTAGCGTGTTGGTGATAGAAACACTCTCATAGTATTAGAATCCTTATAACCCCTAGAAAAGTCCTCTGCACTGGAGAAAGCATACTTTTATTGAGGTTCAACCTGAGCCCCAAGCTTCACATGTGGGTAAGAACAACATCTCAATGTTGAACCACCTGTTCCCTGGATCTTGCTAGAATTAACCAGTCGTCCAGGTAGTTTAGTACACTGATGCTCTGGAGTCGCAAGGGAGCCAGAGCAGTATCCATGCACTTTGTGAAGGTGCGAGGGGATAAAGCTAGCCCGAAGGGGAGAAAACGAAATTGGTATGTGTTGTCTCCAAATGCAAACCTCAGGAACTTCCTGTGATTGGGCGATATTCCTATGTGGAAATATGCATCTTTCAGATCTATCGCCACAAACCAGTCCTCGAACTGAGTTTGAGTGTCAGCATTTTGAACCTGTATGTCCGGAGAGTACGGTTCAAATGACACAGATCTAGAATTGGACCAGGAAATAACAGCTGTAAAAACCTCAATCCCTTAGGGAACGGGGTACATGTTCTATGGCCCCTTTGTTCAAAAGGGAACTTACTTCCTGCGCTAACATTGGACTCTGCTCTGTGCTGACAACTGTGGTGAGCACACCTCTGAACCGGGGGGTCGAGCTCTGAACTGGACCCGGTAACCCTTTTCTATGGTAGACAGAACCCATGGAGACACATTTGGCAGTAGTTTCCACGCTGAAAAATGGTCTTTCAGTGATGTTATCTTTTTCACATTTCGTTGAAGGGAAAGCATCAGATTTCTGTTGCCCTGTGACAGCTCGCTGACCAGAGAAGGCTGAAAACTTGGGATGGCCTTGGCCAGGGCAGGCCCTAGAGTGGCACTAGGGGCTATCTGCCCTAACAACCTCATGTCCCCTGATACGTCCCTCCGTGGCCCTTCAGGACCGTTCCTTCCTTGCCTGTTTTGCTTTTATGATTATTCTTAGATCAGGCCTATTAGGCTGTGGCTGTAGTCACACGCTCCCCCTGGCTCTCTGCAGGCGGAGGCGGGTTGCCACACTCGCCTTCTATGCCTCCCTCGCACTAGTGCTGGCCCGGGCAAACTCGATACGATGGGGAAGGAACTGGCTGAATGCTGCCATTTGCTGTTTTGCCTCATGAAACCTGTCGGCAATGGCATTAACCACGCCACCAAACAGGCCAGAAGGTTTAACACCGGCGTTCAGCAAGGAGACCTTATCTTTGTCACCCATCCCCGAGAGGTTGAGCCATAGGTGCCTCTCTGCCACAACCAGGCTACCCATTGAACAGCCGATATGATGGGCCTTTTGTTTGGTCGCCCAGAGAGATAAATCTGTGGCACGGCGCAGCTCTGCCACTGCCTCTGACCCAGTTCCCTCCCCAGTATTGAGCTCACTCAGCAGGTCTGCTTGGTAGGCCTGCAACACTGACATTGTATGCGGCGACCCACAAGCAAGACCCGCTGCCACTTAAGCTTTGCCCACCAACGCCGAGGTGGCCTTACATGGCTTAGAAGGTAAAGTTGGCCTCCCTAAATTACCTGCCGTTGATGGAGTGAGGTGGCTTGCAGGCGCCTCCTCCACCGCAGCATCGCTAAATAGCTGTGCTGCTCACTCCCCATGACGGCTGAGTAATCAGATGTCGCGGGGTTTTAAACACAGCTAGTGTATGGTTTTCTCCAGAAGTGTGGTATCTCATCATGCACTTCTGGAAAAAATGGGAGTTTTCTGCGGTGTTTGGGACTTTATATTTACTTTCACTGGAGAGGAAGCGCTCATCCAACCTGCTACGAGCCACATCCTCTTGCCCGGGCCAGTCTGTATTCAACTTTTCAACTGCCCTAGTATATGCGGGTGATCTGCTGTTGGTTTTTGGTGCAATGGCACCCTCTACTGACTCCTCAGACTCCGCGAGTTTGTTTTGGCTTTCCATAGGGGAAGGAGGAGTCGCGAAGCAAGCTCCAAAGTCAGGCGGAGAGTCGGACCTGGAAGACAGAGCAAGAGATAGAGCAACGCTCGTCTCCGGCTCTTCTTCCAAATCCATACGAGAACCACACGACCTTAGCCGGCTGGCTGCCTTGGCAACGGCCAGCCCAGATCCGTGAGGCTCTGAAACCCAACTCCCTTCGGACGAGAGGAGAGCGAGTCGGGAGCAGAGATGCCTAATTGTGAAATGTTCACAATGCTGATGGACAGACCCCTTGAGGGCTGCTGTCGCATGCTCTATGCCCAAACACTTCACACAGAAAGTGTGTCTGTCTCCTCCTGTGATGAAACGGGAACAAGGCGTAACACACTTTCTAAATTCTTTCTCGCTCATTCTTTCCCTCTCTTTTCTTTTTTAATTTAAAAAGGCATAGAGAATTTTGAGATTTTGAGAAAATATAGAGTAGAAATAAAGCATTTTTTGTCACATAAACAACAGACATGCAGTCTTGCTGAAGATAATAAGGCTGGCGACGTGGTTCACAGGTGCCGTATATATCATGCGCTTAATTGCCACGTCACCTGATCATTTGAGGTCTATAAGTAGAGGAATGAATTTTACACAAACTTCAGATGGTCACGCGCACAAGGGTGCTTTCCCATACTAAATGCAACGTTGAAGTTCCCTTTGAAAGGGAACAGCAGGTGATGACAGAAACATTGTGACACCTGTGAAGAAAAACTCAAAAACAACAGTGAATTCAGAAGTCTACTGAAGCAATCTGTTTTCCAATTTACAGAGAAATTCATCCAATCTAATTGGTAGGAACTTCTTCGTGCAGCAAGACAATGACCCAAACAGCACTGCCAACAAAACAAAGGACTTCATCAGGGGGAAAAAAGTTGAAGGTTTTAGACTGGCCAAGTCAATCACGAGCCTGAAGGGAGAAACCTCCCAAGACAAACAACAAATGAAAATAAGCTTCAGTACAAGCCTGGAAAAGCAATACAAAAGAAAAATGCAACAGTTCGGTGTTAGGTCACCAGCTTGATGCAGTTATTGCAAGAAAGGGATATGCATTAAGTTTTATTTACTTTCATTTACTTTAAAACTATCTGTTCCTATACTTTTGCTCACCTGAAAATTGGGTGGTCTTCCACCAAAGGTGTCATGTTTATCACAAGGAGTTTATCACAGCGATATGTAAATATGAGGAAATGAAAGCTGATTTGTTCTCATATTCATATTATGATCTCAAACCCAAATGTTTTCAATGCTGTTTTGATGTTTTCAGAGTATGTACAGTGGTGCTAGAAGATTTTCACACAAGTCCTAAAAGTTGACAAAGAGAAGCCAATGAAACAAATGAGACAAAAATATTATACTTGGTAATTTATTTATTAAGGAAAATAATCCAATATGACATATCTTTGAGTGGCAAAAGTATGTGAACCTCAAGGATTATTATCAATTTTAATGTGATATTATCACTTATTTTAAATCAAAGGGATTACAATCAGGTGTGAGTGAGCACCCTGTTTTAATTAAAGAACAGGGATCTATCAGAGTCTGATCTTTGCAACACATGTTTGTGATTGTGTTTCATGGCATGAACAAAGGCGATTTCTGATTATCTTGTTCTGATGAATGTTAATGTTCATGAGCCCACCATCAGGAAAACACTGAACAACAATGGTATGCATGGCTGGGTTGCAATGAGAAAGCCACTGCTGTCCAAAAATAACATTACTGTCTTTATGCAGTTTGCAAACAATGATGACAAGCCAGAAGGCTATTGGAAAAAAAAAAATTATGGACGGATGAGACCAAAATAGAATTTTTGGTAAATGGAAAGCGTTATGTTTGGAGAAAGGAAAACACTGCATTCCAGCATAAGAACTTTATCCCTTCTGTGAAACATGGTGGAGGTAGTATCTTGGTTTGGGCCTGTTTTGCTGCATCTGGGCCAAGACTTGCCATCATTGATGGAACAATGAATTCTGCATTATACCAGTGAATTATAAAGGAAAATGCCATGACATCTGTCCATGATTTGAATCTCAAGAGAAGGTGGGGCATGTACAACACAAGTCGTTCTACCAAAGAATGGTTAAAGAAGAATAAATGTAATGTTTTGGAATGGCCAAGTCAAAGTCCTGGCCTTAATCTAATGAAATGTTGTGGAAGGACCTGAAGTAAGCAGTTCATGTGAGGCAACCCACCAATATCCCAGAATTTAAGTTGCTTTGTACTAAGGAATGTTCTAAAATTCCTCCAAGCTGATGTGCAGGACTGATCAACAGTTACCAGAAATGTTTAGTTGCAGTTATTGGTGCACAAGGGGGTCACACCAGATACTGAAAGCAAAGGTTCAGATACTTTTGCCACTCACAGATATCTAATAATGGATAATTTTTTTCAATATATAAATGGCTAAGTATGATATTTTTGTTTCATTTGTTTAACTGGATTCTCTTTATGTACTTTTAGGACTTGTGTGAAAATCATATTTATGCAGAAATGTAGGTTGTCACAATATCATAAACATATCTTATAATACTATGACAGTTGAAGTATCACGATACTAAGTAGTATTGTGATACCACGCAATATTGTGTTAATTCATAATTCAAATCTACCAAATGAACCATAGACAAACAAACAAACCTGGTTATTGGAAAAACTCAAGAACAATCATACAACTGGCAAGCAACTAATTCAGTGTACCACATATTTCATCTATTGTTCCCTAGAGCAATGAAATCATGTAAATTGAAATTGTCCTCAGAGTACTAAGAATGAACACAACATTAGGAATAAATAGCTGAATTTGGAAATAAACTTGCTTATGATCAAACACAAAACACAATCAAACAGGACTTTTCAAGCACTATATATATTTTTTGTTTTCAAAGATTTTACAAGAGGTGATTCAAACATATTCTTTATTTCTTCTTTTTAGTATTCTTATTTCTTCCTTTACATCTGTTTGCCAACAGCTGTGATGCAATTTTGGATATATGTAAAATGAACACTCAGAGAGAAAGTGAATGAATGTGCTGCTCCTCTCTGCCACTCACTGAACATAATTGCCGCAGAGAGAGGTATTTCTGAGGCAGGAAAGCAGGACCTCACGCTTGTGGGGCAGTACTGGTGACTCTCTTCTACAGAAAATAGTTAAGGGTTGCCCAAAAACTTGCTAGATTTGTTACTAGATGCCTTTTTGAGGAAAAAAGGAGTCTGAAAATTGGACTGGAGCTGTTTCTATCAAAATGTCATAATTTGAGTGAAAGGATTGTATTTGTGTTCTATAGAAAATAAATATATTAAAGTTATTTAGAGATTTCATATTTATTGACTTAATTTTGAATTTATAATTCAAGCACTTTTTAAGCACCACTATATAGAAAATGGCTTAAAATGTCTATTTTCAAGGTTTTCCAGTACTAGTAATTTCAAAAAGCCAAATTCAACACCAGTGTTGGGTTAGTTATTCAAAAAAGTTATCCACTACATGTTACTAATTACTACTTTAAAATTGTAATCTGATTACATTACTGATTACTGCATGTAAAAAGCAATCAAATTACTTTACTTTCATGTTTCTTTCGAAACCTATCAAGCCTACAAAAATACACTACTAAATGAAACTCATAGTGTTTTTAGTAATTTTAGCGTGCAATTTGACATGATCAGAAAAAGTCGGATTTATCATAAAACTTGCTTCAGTTACCAGACCTATAAAATATAAAACTAGGCTAGTTTGGTGTCACTTGCGAGCGGAGGCACAGCTAAGCTATCATTGTATGAGTTATCATTGTATATTATCACACATTGTGCTTATCAAGGAAAAATAACCTCTAGTTTCTAACTGTACACTTACAAGGTGAATTGACGAGGTAGGTGTGTCTAATAAAGTGGGTAGTTAAGCGAACACAGTCATTGCTGCTGTGTCTTTTACCACATGCTTATGCTGCATTCGACTTACCTCAGAAGTATGACGTCGGAACTCTGAATTATGTAATTTTCAACCACTGAGCAGTCAAGCTGGGGAAAAAATTGGGAAAATCCATGGACGCCCCTTTATCTTCAAACTATTCAGCTAACTGTCGTGAGTGATGTTTGTCTCCTCAAATCAGTTAACTGTATAGTCAGTGTTATAAATTTACAAGTTAATATGTCACTGGTTCTTGAGAAGTGGGGCAAAACAGGTTTTTGCTTTCAAAAAATATTCTCATATTCCATCACAATTCTAAAACAAAATTGCACTATTTTGAAACTTCATAAAATGTGCATGTCTCAGCATGTCTAGCAAACATCTCATCATGGATGGCAGCTCATCAGCTGAAACTTTTTTTTAATATAGTGTTGTCTGTGTGTTTTTCATACTATACAAAATTTTTATATTGATATTACTCTTCACCAGGTGAACCAGTATCAGAATGTATTTATTGATAGAAATTTCAAAGCACTTCAATAAGTCACAATGCATAAGGGCGTCTGCCAAATGCCAGAAATGTAAATGTTCCTCTTCTATGAAGTCCTTCTTTGAATCTCTGCAGATATGTGGTAAATGTACCTGGTGCTTCTTGTCGTCCTCTGAATCTCTGCAGATATATATACAGTCCCCTACGAATATATTGGAATGGCAAGGTCAATTCATTTGTTTGTACTATACACCAAAGACATTTGGGTTTTAGATCAAAATATGGATATGACATGAGAATTTAGGATTTCAGCTTTTATTTCCTGGTAAATTATCTAGATGTGTTAAAGAGCATCCTTTTGTATCAGACCACCAATTTTTTAGGCAAGCAAAAGTATAGTATATACTATATACTTGTAAAGTATATCCACTTTTCCCCCCTGATAAAGTCCTGTATTAAGTTGGTAGTGTGTTTTGAATCATTGAACTTTATTGATGATAAAGTTCCTCCCGATCAATTTGGATACATTTCTCTATAAATTGGCAGACAAAATGTTCCTGTAAACGTCTGAATTCTGCTGTTACCATACTTGTTCTAGAAGCAACCACGCAAGCCCAAACCATTATACTACTTCTACCATGTTTCACAGATGAGCTTGTATGTTTTGGTTCATGAGCAGATCTTTTCTTTCTCCACACTTTGGCATTTCCATAACTTTGGTACAGGTTAATTTTGTTTCCAGAACTTTTACGGCTCATCTCTGTATTTCTTTGCAAGTTCCAACCTGGCTTTCCGATTCTCACTGCTGATGAGTGGTCTGCATCTTGTCATATGGCCTCTATATTTCTGCTCTCAAAGTCTTCTTTGAATGGTGAATTGTGATACTTTCACCCCTGCCCTGTGGAGGTTGTTGATGATGTCAATGACTGTTGTTTTTGGGTTTTTCTTCTCAGCTCTCACAATGTTTCTGTCATCAACCCATTCAGTGTCTTTTGCACAGTACACCAGTGTACATTCTAAATTTTTGTATTGGCTATGCCCAATGTTTGTGTAATGCCTCTGATTTATTTTCCCTCCTCTCTCAGCTTCAGAATGGCTTGGTTTTCTCCCATAGACAGCACTTTTATATTCATATTGGCTTATCCGTTTTAACAACAAATGCAGTCTTCACAGGTGAAACTGAAGGTTATGTTTTGTTTGGGGGTGACACCAGTTCAGTCTCCTGTGTACATGCCTGAGTACATGTTATGTGCAAGTACTGTATAGGAGAGAATGAAACATGGTGGGAGCAATGCTTTCTGAGGATTACAAGCACATAGATTGAACAGACATAACGCTAAATTCGGCTGAGCTGCATGGTCAAGAAAACGGAGAGCAGAGATGCAACGTTTATGGAGAATGCAGTGGGACTGAGACTGCCTCCAGCCCTTTGCTTAGACTCAATCTGGCGAATTCATGGAAAGAAGACATCACGCTGTACATGGATCTTCCTTTGGCGGAAGCCGATGTGAAACTGAAAGTTTTCAGTTACCTCATTTTGAAGACAGGTGGAGAACTGTGTGAGACCCTGGTCCCCGCCTTGACACCAGATCAGACTGTAAGTAGATTAATAACAGCCCTGGATGAGCATTGCAGCCTAAAGGTGAACAAGACAGTAGAAAGGTACATTTTTTTCATCAGGAACCAGGACACATCACTCTGTGTATTCACTCCTCACACTAGAGGGTTGTCTAAAAAGGGCATAGAGGGTTGTCTAAGAAGGGCAAGAGAATGTGTTTATTGACAGGGATGAATGATCAGATAAAGACATTCATAGAAAAGTGTGACATCTGCAGGTCATTGGATGTGAAACAGCAGAAAGAGTCTCTGTGTTCTCGTGAACTACCTAGCAACCCATAGTCTAAGGTGGAGATAGACATATTCACTTTAGACAACAGAAATTACTTGATCACTGTACGTTACCTCTCCAACTTCTGGGAGCTTGACTACTTACCTGACACACATTCCACAACAGTCATCCATAAGCCGAAAGCCCACTCCACAATACATGGTATTCCTGACGTTATTGTCTTGGATAACGTCCCACAGTATAAATCCAAGGATTTCAGGAAATTCAGCAGGCGGTGGGAATTTAAGCAAAAAACGTTATCGCTGCCTATCCACAAAGCAATAGGATGGCAGAATCTGAGGTAAAGACTGCAAAACCAATGCTGAAGAAGGCAAAAGCTGATGGGAATTATCTTTATTTAGATATTCTTAGAGACAGAGACAGAAACATGTTATCATAAGGGGTCAAAGCAAGTCCAGCACAGCGGCTGTTCAGCAGGAGTGCCAAAACTTTTTTGCCCATGCATGACATTCTGTTACAACCAAAGGTAGTGCACATACAAAAAGGACTGATTGAAAAATGGAACCATCAGGCTGCATACTACAACAGACATGCAAAGGATTTGGACACTTTAAACCAGGGAGACATAATTCATACCAGGGTAATATTATAGTTTTTAAAATATTGCTAGTTTTTATTTTTATTTTATTTTCAATTTCAGATTTGTTTCAGTTAGTTTTAATGGTGCATAAATGGTTTCAATTTAGCTTTTATTTGAAGATATTCATTAGTTTTAGTATTGTTTTAGTTTTTAATATCATGGTAATCATATAAATAAAAATCGCAAATTGGGCTCTGTTTTTTCCTACCCATTAAATTGGGAGGGGAAATCTGTTATATCTGCAGTGTCATTACACCATTTTCCTCTGCTTATCCATCTTTCCATCTATCTACCTATCTGCCTATATATCAATCTATCTATCTTTCATCCACAAGCATTTATGATTGTTTGAATGATTATTTCATTAAAACCATAATAAACAATAGTAACCATAATAACCAACAGTGTGCATCCAAACGAATGCACACTGTTACTGATTAAAACTTACACACATAATTTAATGTGAGATTTTAACATGCCACTATAGTGCACACTATGATCACAATGTCCAGTGTGAACAACTTTGTTGTTAATAATAATGGGAACTTTTAAAAATAAAATGTAACACAATGTAGTTTTTCGCTAACTTGTTAAATTGATAGTGGCTAAATTGCAATGAATTAGCTAGCTAGATACAATATATGTGGAATATTGGTAGCTAGATAACACCTCATTATCCTACCTTCTGAGTACATGTTTTATATTTATTACTGTCCCTCTCTGAGTACGTAGTACTACGTTCAAGATCCGTGCTTAACACCGAGCACATTTTATGCATTGCCCTTCAGTTGTTTTTTTTTTGCCAAAGGGAGTTTTCTGGATATAACATGGTTGATTCAGAGCATGTTAAAAAGCAAAGATGTGTAGACCCGTTCATACAGTATGCCTTGCACTCAAACGGTTCCTACACACTTTTGTGCAGTTTCCTGGAAATAAACCAGGATGAACCATTGATGATGATGATGATGATGATGATGATGACGATGATGGTAAGAAGAACCTCCAATGAACCAAAGAGATTGCAAAGTGTTACAAAATGTTATCTGACCACATAATTTCTAATGAAATGACTAATGCACAAAGTGAACAGTTGAGGTTCATTGTTTCTTTATTTTCTGTAATTGAAAGACTTTTGAATTAATTGCTTTACAGTTCAACAAGAATAATAATAATCATCATCAGTAGGCAAATACTTTGTCCACCTTTAACCAGTGTGTCACGTAATGTAGGTGCAGGGCAGAAGCAAGTGCAGGTATGGCAGTTTAATGAAACAATAAGGAGTTCAAAGGATCAGGCAGAAAACAAAGTCAAAGGCAGGCTAGGGTCAAACAATCAGGCAGACAGGCTAATATGACAGAGACTAGGCAACTGTGCGTAATACTTAGCAAAGTCACAGTGTTCAAAAGGTTTCTTATATAGCGTGGTTGTGAGTTCTGTGAATAGGATGCAGGTGTGCGTGATTAGAGTGAATGTGAGTGTTCTGGGAATTGCAGTCCATGGCGGCTATGTTTGTAGGCCACTGTGCAGGATGGGAAATGTAGTCACTGGTTTGCTGCGATATGACATTGGAGGTTGATTGAACTAACTACTAACTGGTGTTGATTGAACTAACTACTAACTGGAACCGACATACTCCATGTAAGCAAGGTTTGGGTTAATCAACCAAGAGTTAAGTAAGTTAACCCTGCTTTCTGGAATACCCCCCTGCTCTGATAGTCTGCATGTTGTTGCCTTGTATCCTTGTATCCAATTCAAGACAAATCACTTTTTTTATTATGCTGTTTGAAGAAATTGTGTCTTATTGAGGATTTGATTGAGACTTCAAGCTCTTTCGCTCTGGATAAATGTGTCTGCCAAATTCCGCGATAAATATAACGCAGAATTGTGATTTAGCCTGCCCTGCTGAAAAAACAAAAGAACCCCTCATAGAATTTGTAATGATTTCAATGGTTATAATGGGAATTATATTGGTTTTAATGAAAACTGTACTGGTCTCTGTGTGGGCCTCTACAGGAAATTTGTTGCCTACTGTTGGTGGCATGTTATTATTATTTAGTCAGTACATGAACATTATATTTCCAAGCATTATTTTTCCAACAAAAAAATTAGGACTACAATTTAAAAATAAAAAAGTAAAGGGTTGTATTGGCAAATGTTGACTTGGTTTAATTAATTACTGTTTGCTACTCTTTTTAGTACTTTTTAAGTAGAAATGTTTAATTTCATTATTTTTGAATGCATATTTGCTTTATAGCATTTCTTTGCATGTACCTAAGATGTTTGCACAGTATGTCTACACTGGAAGCCTGGCATCCCCTAAAATTTCATTAAAATGCAGCAATGAAATGCTGCAATTCATCAGTCTTGGTGGATTTCAGTACTTTAGTGAATCATATCTCAGTGCAGTATCGTGCTGTTAATTCATTTAAATCAAACTGTTTTTGGCAGACAGCGCAGCCTGCGTGACAAATCTCCACTCATTGATGCCTGTGCTTCTCTGAGGATTTTTTTTGCAGATTCAAGTACATGGTGTTTGTCCAATGAGTACATGCTAATTGGAGAACTGGCTTTTAACATGCATAGACTTCACTGGGGGTGAATGGGAATGCAGGCAAAGAAAAAACATGTCCAACATATTTATTGGACAGTGCGCTCTTTGTGTGCCTCTGGACACACTGTTTCTCCTTCTGAAGATTGGTAGACCTCACAAAGGGGCAGAAACCAGTCACTGAGATGGTAATGAACATGATTAACATCTCAAACTTGAACATATTACACCAGTCAGAATTATTTGGAGTCTGCATTAGTGGTGTAATTTGTACATATTCTAAATAAACTATACTTATATATTTTTGTTTGATTATTTGCATTCATTATTAAATTTGTTGTTTATAAGATTACTGAGCTAGCAGTCACGTAGTTTGTCAGCTTGCAGCTTTTTAGCACAAAATGGCAGTCACTGCTAATGTTGACTTGATTTTAAAAAGTCTTTTGATGCCCATATTTATGATAAGAAAGTGGGAGTTAAACAAAAAGGCAGCCCAAAGGCCAAGATTTAAATCCTAAAGTCAGGGAGCAAAACAGGTCCTTTTTTTCTTTGTTGGTACAACACAATTGATTTACACACACCCGTAACCCCCTTTTTTTTAGGGCATCAAAAGCATTAGGCTGAATTTGAGCAGATAACGTGACTATACACTTTAGAATTCATCCTGCTGCTTTTATCACATCATCAACAAATACAGGGGAACCACTTGCATTGGCAGCCATAAATGTCCACGCCATTAGATAAGGAGATGAGGTGGTACATTTTGGATCATGAGCAGTTCCTTCTCTTCTTCATTATTTTCTGTTTACTCTGCTCAAGTGTTTTTTTGATTGTTGACTTTCACACAGATATGCTTACCTCCTGGAGGGTGTTCTTGATCTGGCCAACTGTTGTGAAGGGAAAGAATTATTCAACAGCTGTTTTCCATGGTCTTCTGGGCATTTTGGTCTTCCTGAGCTCTTTCTTTCTTTTAAATGTACCAGATATTTGATATGGCCACAACTTTTTTATTTATTTATTTTTTATCTCTCTGGAGGGTTTGTTTTAATATTTCAGCCTAATGATGGCTTGCAAAATCATATTGTCAGTGACAGCTCTTTGTTTCAGATTCCAAATGCACATGCCACACTTAAAATCAACTCTAGAGTTTTATCTGCTTACCTGGCCATGGAGTAGCCAATTGTCCACTTAATTTTGCTCCCTTGAAAAGGGTGACCACATATAAAAAGTGCTGTAATTCCTACAAGGGTCACCTGATTTGGATATATATACCCAGAAATTAAAGCTGAAAGTCTACACTTTTATATTCAGTATTTAATTTAAACTCCAATATGCTCTGGTAGACAGTTAAAATTTGTCTTTTAGCCAAATTAGTTAATCATACATTGAAATAAACATAGCAGAAGGGGTTAAAGCATCATAATAAGACTGGAAATAGCAAAGGGGGATAGAGTAATAAAGTAAGTAATAATTAGTGATAGGAATGAGTAGGGGTGTGAAAGAAAATTGCCTGAATGAGGCTGCGTTTATTTGAGACTACGAACACCGTGGTTGTGTGTGAATCTGCTAGATGATTGTCTTTGTATGTTTCTGTACATTTGGGTGGTTTGTTTGTGGGTTATCACAAACTGTATGCATTCACACAAATATACAACCATAATTCCGAAAAAGGTGGGTCAGTATGGAAAATGCAAAGAAACAAATGAAAAGAGTCATTTAAAAATTCAGTTTGCACTTTACTATATTGAAAATACATTATTTTAAATACATTATTTTACTTTGTGAATTTAATTTCTTATTTTTATATATATATATACACACACACTCATTTCAAATGTGATGACTGCAACACACTCCAAAAAAAGTTGGGACAGTTGACTCTTTACCACTGTGTAGCATCACCTTTTCTTTTAATAACACTTATTAAGCTTTTGGGCACTGAACTTGGTTAAGTTTTGCAAGCAGAATTTTCCCTCATTCATCCATTTTGCATTTCTTCAGTTGCCTTATTTTTCCATCCATCCATCCATCTTCAACCGCTTATTCCTGCTTCAAGGTCGCGGGGAACCTGGAGCCTATCCCAGGAAGCATCGGGCACAAGGCAGGGTACACCCTGGACAGGGTGCCAGTCCATCGCAGGGCCAGTTGCCTTATTTTGTGCTTCATAATTTGCCACACATTTTCAATCAGAGACACTTCAGGACTGCAGGCAGGCCATGCTAGCACCCGCAGTCTCTGTTTACACAACCATGCACTTGTAATCCAGATAGAATATGGTTTGGCAGCATAAGTTGCTCGAAAATGTGTACATATCTTCCTGCATTAATGTTGCCCTCACAGATGTGAAAGTTACCCCTGCCTTGGGCACTGACACACCCCCATACCATGACAGACGCTGGCTTTTGGACCTGACGCTGATAACAGCTTGGATGGTCCTTTTCCTCTTTGGCCTGGAGAAAACGATGTCTGTTTTGTCCAAAAACTATTTGAAGTGTTGACTCGTTGAACCACAAAACACGATTCCACTGTGCTACTGTCCATCTCAGATATCTCGGATGAGACTGAGCCCATAGAAGTCGGCGGTGCTTCTGGACAGTGTTGATGTATACAGTATCTCACAAAGTGAGTACACCCTCACATTTTTGTAAATATTTGATTATATCTTTTATGTGACAACACTGAAGAAATGACACTTTGCTACAATGTAAAGTAGTGAGTGTACAGCTTGTATAACAGTGTAAATTTGCTGTCCCCTCAAAATAACTCAACACACAGCCATTAATGTCTAAACCGCTGGCAACAGAAGTGAGTGTACCCCTAAGTGAAAATGTCCAAATAAAAAAAAAATACTTTGGTACCCAGTCGGTACCAACATTCTTAAAACGTGACGGTACTTGTTTTTCTGCAGTAGCGTGGTTACCGTTGTTAATGAAGCTTGCAATTCTTCCAGACCTGATGGGGGCTGAATACGCATAAGAGTGTCAATATTTTGTGTGGCCACCGTTATTTTCCAGCACTGACTTAACCCTCTTTGGCATGGAGTTCATCAGAGCTTCACAGGTTGCCAATGGAGTCCTCTTCCACATCTCCAGGACGACATCATGGAGCTGGTGGATGTTAGAGACCTTGTGCTCCTCCACCTTCCTTTTGAGGATGCCCCACAGATGCTCAATAGGGTTTAGGTCTGAGGGTTTAGGTCTGGAGACATGCTTGGCCAG
Source organism: Ameiurus melas (assembly GCA_012411365.1). Lineage (NCBI taxonomy): Eukaryota > Metazoa > Chordata > Actinopteri > Siluriformes > Ictaluridae > Ameiurus > Ameiurus melas. The sequence continues at coordinate 17,460,649 of CM022768.1, read as the reverse complement.
TCCATCACCTTCACCCTCAGCTTCTTTAGCAAGGCAGTGGTTATCTTGGAGGTGTGTTTAGGGTCGTTATCATGCTGGAATACTGACTAATGTTGGCATTCATGGTTCCCCCAATGAACTGTAGTTCCCCAGTGTCGTCAGCACTCATGAAGCCCCAGACCATGACACTCCCACCACCATGCTTGACTGTAGGCAAGACACACTTGTCTTTGTACTCCTCACCTGGTTGCCATCACACACGCTTGACACGATCTAAACCAAATGAGTTTATCTTGGTCTAATCAGACCACAGGACATGGTTCCAGTAATCCATGTCTTAGTCTGCTTATCTTCAGCAAACTGTTTGTGGGCTTTCTTGTGCATCATCTTTAGAAGGGGCCTTCTGGGACGACAGTCATGCAGACCAATTTGATGCAGTGTGCGGCATATGGTCTGAGCACTGACATGCTGACCCCCCAAGACAACCTCTGGAGATGACACTGAGCATGTGCACTCAACGTCTTTGGTTGACCATGGCGAGACCTGTTCTGAGTGGAACCTGTCCTGTTAAACCGCTGTATGGTCTTGGCCACCGTGCTGCAGCTCAGTGTCAGGGTCTTGGCAATCTTCTTATAGCCTAGGCCATCTTTATGTAGAGCAACAATTATTTTTTTTAAGATCCTCAGAGAGTTCTTTGCCATGACGTGCCATGTTGAACTTCCAGTGACGAGTATGAGGGGGTGTGAGAGTGATAACACCAAATTTAACACACCTGCTCCCCATTTACACCTGAGACCTTGTAACACTAACAAGTCACATGACACCGGGGTGGGAAAATAGCTAATTGGGCCCAATATGGACATTTTCACTTAGGGGTGTATTCAATTTTGTTGCCAGCGGTTTAGACATTAATGGGGGACATTTGAGGGGACAGCAAATTTACACTATTACACAAGCTGTACGCTCACTACTTTACATTGTAGCAGAGTGTAATTTTTTCAGTGTTGTCACATGAAAAGATATAATCAAATATTTACAAAAATGTGAGGGGTTTACTCAATTTTGTGACATACTGTAGCTTCTGCTTTGCATAGTAAAGGCTTGACTTGCATCTGTGGATGTAGGGGTGAATGAAGTTGACTGACAAAGGTTTTCTAAAGTATTCCCAATACCATGTCAGGATATCCATTATACAATCATGACATTTTTTAAGACAGTGACGTCTGAAGGATCGGAGATCACACGCATTCACAAGTGGTTTTCGGCCTTACCATTTAAGCATAGATATTTGAACGGATTCTTTGAATCTTTTAATTATATTGTGCATTTTAGATGGTGAAGTGCCCAAAATCCTACCGATTTGTCTTTACAGAATGTTGTTCTCAAAGTGTTGGATTATTCACTGACACATCTGCTGGCAGATTGGTGACCCTCGACCTATCTTTGCTCTTACTCTTCCTGTTTCACATCACCTTGTTTCAACTTGTCGCATCACTATTAGTCCTAAATTGCTTTTCAAAAAATTCCTAAACTTTTTTGGAACTTTTTTTGGAACTTTTTTTGGAATTTCAAAATAAACATCTATCTTCAAAAAACTATGCAGTTGATTAGGTAAAACATTAAGTCAAAGTACATTTAGATTTTGATACATTTTGATTGTATTTTGAAACTTCATTCTTTTCATTGTAAAATCCTACATAATCATATACTTTAGCAGTACACTGTAGCTGTCAAAATAAAAACAAGCTTCCAATAAAAACTACAACCCAACATCTTTTAAACAGAAATTGTTGTTCACTCTTTTCGAATTTGATCTAAAACAAGCAACTAACCTAATATTGTGTTTTTCGCTATAATTTAAATGATACTGAAAACCATTTTTTCACTCTCACAAGTGAACGCAAGCAAGCAACTACAGATACAATTACACACATGATCACTTAAAATACAATTTTATTTATTAAGTGTTTTTAAAAGTGGACATTGTCACAAAGCAGTTTTTACAGAAATCTGGATATATATTTTCCTCTGATGACCAAGCCAAAGATGATGGCAAGGAAAACTCCCTTATTCCTTTCCTCTGCTCCCTCTCTGGTTGTATAATGCAGTGTTTGACCCCAGACTCCACTGACTTTCAAACCCCTGACAAACTCAATCCCCAACCTCCCAGCCCCTGCACCATGTAGAAGAGGGCGACTGATCTGAGTGCAGGTGGGTGAGACTCATTTCCTGTGCTCCCCAGGCTCTCACTGCTCCAGTGGTGGCCATAGCAAATGCAGGGCTTCTTCATCTTCTTCTCCACCCACTTTCGCTCCTCTTCTACCTCTGCGGCCCCCTGGGGCTTTCAGCCTGCCTCTGACCTGGGGCTCCTCAGAAAATCAAGATGTGGAGCAGGACACAGAGCCCTCACCCTCTGAGGTAAGTGATTGGAGTATCACAAACACTTCATTCAAGGTCCCTAGAGGCCCTTCTCACTATTACTAGTCTCTGTCTTTATATTGCATTCATATATAAAATGAGACTGTTTTTCTCTTCCTCAGCTTTGCTTCCTAACTCTAACAAAATATGCCTCCACATATTACTAGGCAATGAAACTGCATAACATTCGCTGTACATGTGATTCTTAGCCTAAAGGAAACTCAAGCCTAAAGGAAGCAGCTCTACTAGAGCATCTGAAAGGGTCCAGATAAGCAGAGGGGACTAGGTTATGGTGGGAATCAAAAGTGTTGGTCAATGAGAGGGGCAGGGAGGCTTTTCTGTTTTCTCCTTACTAGTGCAGGAAATTGCATTTTCCCTGTGTTAAGGTGGCATTTGGTATCACAGGACCTCTCTTTCCAAGATGCCACACCATGTCTGTGAACAAGCCATCTGTTTGGTTAGAGTGTAATGGGGTTTTTTTTGCTTGTTTTTTGTTTGTTTTTTACAAAGTATAGTGTGTTTTTATGGAGAGAGAAAGAGTTAGAGTGAGAGTCAAAAAAATAGTGGGCTCTAGGAATAGGTCAGAAGTACATACATTCAGAGCGAGAGTGAAAAAGCAAAATGTATCTATAATTTCACTGTCCTCTGATACTCACACACACTTCTTCAAAATCAAGTACTTTATAGTCTCTTGAAGAATATTTAGACAGTGCAAGTTATATCCCTGACACACTAAGGACCTCACTATGCCCCTCAAAGAGATTACTTTTGCATTTGTCTTTGGTTGTCTTGCTTAACATTTTTTGTTCAAGAAAAATGTTTTCTGTTTTTCTGTATCCTTTTTGCATGTTTAACATCAGTCTGCATGCATTAATAGTAAACACTACTATACAGGTTATGTATCTATTAGTTGGCTTTAACAGTCTGTATGTATTCTTACAGGAAGAAATGCAAGAGGAAGAAGATAGTCCAAGTAACACTGCAGGTACTTGTGTGTACGTGTGAAAATGAGCTGTTTTAGTCTCTCTTACATTACCTAGCTTTCTTTTCATGCATGTATGTTGTTTTTCCCTTAAATAACACCAGGTCCTTGTGTTGGTTCTCATTTTTCTTTCTCTTTTTTTCTCTCTATCAGGCAGTAGTCAGGCTCCTGTAGAGGTGGATCAGATGGCAAAGCAGCAGCATGGTGTGTGTGTGGCACAAGAGCTGGCCTGCTCCCTGTGCAAGCAACTGTTTAGCAGCCTGTTCCAGCTGAGGCAGCATGAGTACCGCCACACATTCTCATTAATGCAGCTCTCTGTGGACTGCTTTGAGCCACGGCACCCCCCCAGTGCCCGCTACCGGTGCTCCCGCTGCCCAGCTAGCTTTACACTCAAATCCAATGCCTACCGCCATGAGAAGACAATTCACTTCAAGTGCAAGCTCCTACAGTGTACCTACTGCCTCAAGCACTTTCGTGACCGCACCGATCTCAATCGTCACCTCGCGTCTGTTCACTCAGGAGAGCGAGGCTATGCATGTCCATCCTGCTCCCGTGCCTTTGCAACACAGAAGAATCTGGTCACTCACGTCAGGCTCTGCTTACAGGTGGATGCCCCCTCTGCCAAGCCACTTTCCAGCCCCCATAACAGAGACTGACCCTGTCCTTTTTCATTTGCCCACGAAATGATAGTTTTAGACTGTAGTTTATATTGAAGACAGCAAAGAATCATCATCATCTACTCAGGGGTCCTTTTTGGCAAGAGCAGTGAGATTTGTGCAAGCTCTGTCCAAAATACATACCAGACATGTACAAAAGATTTTTGTACAAATGTTAATTTGTGAATTAAAGTCTATATTTCATATTATCAAGTATTTTTATATGATTACTGTACATGCACATGCACCAATTGTATAAGGACGACTTACTATGCAAAGACAAAGATAAATACCTTATTTTGTTGCCATGTATATGGGTTTGGAGAATTTATACTGTGAAATCACATTATTTGTACTGTAGTAATGAGTACAAGTGCTCTCATTGTTTGGCTTTATTCTCAAACTATCATCCTGTTCACTTTGCCTGTCTTAAGTAAGTAAAACAAGTTTCTGCCTCAGTAGTTCTACCTCTTAGGGTGCATCTAAGAGATTCTCAGAGACTTGTGCAAAATATGATTTTTAATTCTCTTAAAATCTATGGATCTTATCCCTAAAAATAAACTGTATTTGTGTGAATTTTGTTTGTTTTGTTTTTGTAGTAGTGATTCCAACTGTTAACGGTAGATAGTTAATTATTAGTTAATATATATTGCTTTCTTAGGTTATTGGCTTAGGATATTGCTTTAATATATTGCTTTAATGAGTTAGGATGGCTGGTGATTAAATATTTCAAGTCACTACCAACCAAGGTTATTATCATTTATGAAAACTACCACGAAAACTAAAACTATCAGTGAAAAAACATTTTTCTTAACTGAAATAAAACTAAAAAGGTGAGTTTCCAAATAAATGAAAACTAAACTGCAACTTAGGAAACCACCCCAATAATTAGAACTAGCAATTACAGAATTATGTAATGATGCCGCAGATATAACAAAGCTTGTTTTTTTTTATCTATTTATTTATTTTTTTTTACATTTAATTTAAAAAATAAATATCGGGAAGCATATCCATTCACACAAATTTTTTGACACAGCTTTACAAAATGTGTGTGTGAAAAGGTGCATCTCTTTTCCCTGCCACATCTAGTTTTGAACAGTAATGACTGCGTTGATGTAAGAAAATAAAAATTAAATACTCTAACCTTAAATTCATGTATTTAATAATCTAGAAAATCCAGAAGGCTGGTACACAAAACAAACCTTTAGGTAGGTTTTTAAAATTCAAATGCTAACCATAATAGGAATAACAATAAGTGTCTAGAATAGTACATGAGTATGAGATTTGAGACACAGTACTACTTTGTTTAGTGGATATTGATGGATGTGGAAATTTGTTCATTTTATTGTTGGATTCGTAGTGCTCACTAATGCTGCATGTAAAGATAGTGAAAAGATTTTAATAGTACACTCTACATTTAAATGTGTCTTGATTGAACTCCCAGTAACATTTCAAAATACAAAATCAGTTTTCATAGTTCTAAGATTAATTTGTAAAATAAATAAAAAAACCTATAAAGAAATAGTTTGGGAACCTTTGCTCTATGCCATATATTTGAAAGGAACCCAGAAGAGGAAATCAGGGATTAGGAGGCTTAAGGGTAGACTTTAAATCTGTTGGTCAAAAATGCCCCCCCATCGGTACCTGTCTGTATAACCTCTGCAATTGGCCAAGCTTGACCCCCACTGTGACTCACCCTTGGCCTGTGAGATAAAGAGGATGTTGTATCAAATAATTAGTTTTTAGGACCATGGATACTCTAGTAAACCCTGGAATCCTTGCTGAGCTTACTGTAGGGTTTATGTAAGAATCTTAAGTAGATGACTTTTAGGAGGAATGGTTGGCCAGTAGTGATACAGTGAATAATGTCCATGTTTTTGCTTGTTCATGGTTGTCTTTCAGAAATAAAGACTGCTGTGGAAAAAATATGTTGCCCAATCTTTGCATTGAAGTTTATATTAAACTAATTACCACATGCACCACATGCATTTTTTAACTGTAATGGATGTAATGTATACCATTCAATTCAATAAAATTTTATTTGTATAGCACTTTTAACATCAGACATTGTCACAAAAAGCAGTTTTACAAAAATAAATACATTCAGGGTATAAATTTTAAATGTATTAATCTATCAGCAAGCCAGAGGTGACAGTGGCAAGGAAAAACTATCTAAGACAATAGGCAAGTTTCCATCCACTTTTTGCGCATTTCTGTTAGACAAAGTGAAAGTGTGTTAAAAAAAAAAAAAAAAAAAGTTTGCAATATTTCCTGTCTCCGGCCTGTTTCCACGAAATCAGCGTTTTAGCAATGAAATGGTGTGCGTAATGACGTCTTCCTTTTAAAAAAACAAATTGTTGCTTAAGTTTTGGTGTATTGCAAAAGAAATCTGCCTTGAACCATTTCCATAGCCTACATAAATTTGTGTATATTGCAAAATATGTACCTTTTGCATTTCGCATGTCCTCAAATCTTTGTAAAATAGAGGAAGTTTCGAGATAATTGACCGGCTTACTTTCATTTTAATTCCACAAATATTTTCAGTTGTACAAAATATCAGAAGACAGCGTCAGAATGGAGCCGCTGCTCGTCTGATAGGGCTCCAAAGCTACGAGACCTATGGGCATAGCCAGGGTGGCTCATCAGGAAAATCAGTAGAATTACCAGTTACATTATTATTTGTTACATTATTGCATGACTAAAAACTGAAGTAACGAATTACACTACATTTGTATTTAAAGCAGTTACGTATGCGTTAAAAAGTGCCATTTTCTCATGTCGCTCGACTCAGTGCACATGCTAGCTAGCTCTCTCTCTCACACACACACATACACAGACGAGAGCGCATACTTAGGTCGGTACCATGGAAAGGGCTGCGCCCATCGCAATTTGCCACTGACCACCGGTTCCAACATGAAAGCAGCTTGCCATCGCCCTACTCAAGCTGGCATCCTTCGCTGTGTACTGTGTAGTGGGAGAAACTTTTGGGGTTAGTAAAAGGACTGTCCATCGATGTGTCCATCAAAAATGACTGTGGCATTATTTTAGGCTGCTGAATCCTTGCCGCATCTTGTGTCACAGGTTTGCAGTGTGCTGGATGACACGCACATCCCTATTCTTCCCCAGACTAATGGATAAAGTCTTTCATGTGACACAATTTTTTTATTTGGGCAATGCCATTTTTCTCTACATGAACTGTTTCCATTTTTTCACATCATTTAAAGTATCGACATAGAATTTATGTGCTAAAGTTAAATGAAAAAAGATATTGACACTTGTAAAATGTTATGGATAATTTGCATTTCCATCAGCTATATCAGTATACATTTTAAAGCGCTAAACCTTTTTTTCAAAAAAAAAAAAACAACCCTTGGATGGAATCGTGGCTAATATGAGGAAGAAAACTTGAGAAGAACCAGACTCAAAATGGAACCCATTCTTATCTGGGTGACACTGGATAGTGCAATTATAAATAAATCCCATCTATTACTGTGTACTACATGGTCAAATAATGCAATTGTGTAACCAGGAAATTCATTACAGTTTTCACATGAAGTCTGTTTTGTTGAACTTATGCACTGTTCACTAATGGAGACTTGAGTGCAAAGCTGTTTGTGGCAATTGCAGTCCTAAAGATATCATAGCAATTGTTGTCCTAGCCATCATAGCATAACTGTTCATATGAATTGTGGTCCAAAGCCATCTTCATGGTTTTTAAGTGGTACCATCCTCAGAAATCTCAATGATTCTCAGGCTGTCCATGTGGAGCTGTCCTCAGTAGCAGCGAGTGATTTTCAACTGATGAAAACTCCAATCAGAAGTAGGGTTGGATCAGGCAGGTCCGGAGAGCAGATCACTGTTATCTTAGGAGTAGCATGTGTAGCTCGACAGATGTTGTCAGACGGTTGTAGACGGGAGACGGACGCAGGTGCAGTTCAACTTCTTTTATTTAAACAAAAATATGAAAACTCAAATAAAAAAACGTAGCATGAACAAACCAGGAGCTAACATAACATAGCCAAACTAGGAAATCGCTACAACACAGAATCCTTGTGACCCAGACTGCTAGAATCCCTACTCAAAATGTCTAATTAATACCCAGCGATGTGCTCGGTAACCAGTGCGCTTAAATCCTAGTGCTCATTAACCCAAAAACACGAACACCCGTGACAAATCTGCATCTGCTGGCTGCACTGTGACAGAACCCCCCTCCAACGGGGGTCCAGGATCCATGTGCGGTCTGCCTGTCTCAGCCACCAGACCCTAGGCAGCATCCGTCCTCCAACTGGCGGACCCGGCCCCTTGGGCCAAAAGTCCCCAGCATCGCCAGGCAGAAACCGTTCTGAGTCCCAGGCCGAGCCCGGGCGCGGAATGCTGCACACAGTAGTCCGAAGGATCGGAGCGTCGCTTTCAAGAGAGACGAGAGGCTGGGCGACCTCCCCAGGAAAACAGGGATGCTGAGTGATGACTTCACCAGAGCAGAGATGCTGAGCGTCCCCAGCGGAACAGGCAGGCTGGGCGGCGTCCCCAGCTGAACCGAGAGACTGGGCGGCGTCCCCGGCGAAGCAGGAGCGCAGAGCGAGGTTCTCCGCGAGGCTCAAGGGGGAAGCGAAGATCTCCGCGAGGCTCCGGGGGGAACGAGGTTCTACGCAAGGCTCCGGGGGGAGCGAGGTTCTCCGCGAGGCTCCGGGGGGGAGCGAGGTTCTCCGCGAGGCCCCGGGGGGAGCGAGGTTCTCCGCGAGGCTCCAGGGGGGAGCGAGGTTCACTGCGAGGCCAGGGGAAGGAGCGAAGCTCTCAGTGAGGCTCAAGGGAGGAACGACGACCTCCGCTGAGCCCGGGGGGGAAGCAATGTCCTCCGTGGAGCAGGAAAGGGGAGCGACATAAGGAGCGACGTCTTCCACGGAGCATGGAGGCAGAGCGACGTCCCCAGCGAAGCAGGATGGCGGAGTGACGACCTCAGCCGAGCAGGAAGCCCAAGCGACGTCCACAGCCGAGCAGGAAGGCCGAGCGACGTCCACAGCCAAGCAGGGAGGCTGAGCGGCGTCCTCAGCAGAGCAGGGAGGCTGAGCGGCGTCCTCAGCAGAGCAGGGAGGCTGAGCGGCATTCTCAGCAGAGCAGAGAGGCTGAGCGGCGCCCTCAGCTGAGCAGAGAGGCTGAGCGCCATCTTCAGCAGAGCAGGGAGGCTGAGTGGGCATCAGAATCCGGGCGGGAGGGTGGGAGTTGGTCTCAGCCCCGACCACAGACTCCCCCTTCTTTCGGCGTGACCTGGCATATTCCATGACAAACTATGTGTGGTATGGTGCATGAACTGTCCTCCGGCATTCCAAGCGAGCATCTTAATTGAGCATGCTGCTCCATTTGCTCGAGATACTACTCCGCATACCTGTCAAACCAGGCATCGTTCATGTTGATCCGCTGCGTCCGTAAGTAGGCTGGGTATTCTGTCAGACGGTTGTAGACGGGAGACGGACGCAGGTGCAGTTCAACTTCTTTTATTTAAACAAAAATATGAAAACTCAAATAAAAAAACGTAGCATGAACAAACCAGGAGCTAACGTAACATAGCCAAACTAGGAAACCGCTACACAGAAACACAGAATCCTTGTGACCCAGACTGCTAGAATCCCTAGCATTAATCAAAATGTCTAATTAATACCCAGCAATGTGCTCAGTAACCAGTGTGCTTAAATCCTAGTGCTCATTAACCCAAAAACACGAACACCCGTGACAAACTCGGAAACAAAACCAGCCCAACTAACAGGGAAAGCCAGAATGTAACACAGACATGAGGGCACCCTGGGACATAAAGTGGCCAGCCATGCCACCATCAGCAAACTTGAGTGAATCCCAGTTCACCACATCCCAGTTCATCAGAACACTCATGAACCCATGAGCCCATGAACTCTCCAGATCTGCTCCTTTACCTAAGAAAAAACTATTCACGAAAGACTTGACTAAACAAATGTTTTCAGCCTAGATTTAACACTGAAACTATGTCCGAGTCTCGAACACTGAGTCCATAACTGTGGGGCTGACATCTGCTGTAGCCTTCACTATTCAAGGTACCAACAAATAAACTGCACGTTTTGATTGAAGTAGGCGTGGCATATCATGAAAGACCAAACGTTTGCTCATGTGCTGTGCCGTGAGACCATTCAGAGCTTTATAGGTCAATAGCATTTTGCAGTCAATGTGAAATTTTAATGGGAGCCAATGCAGTGTGGATAAGATAGGGGTGATGTGGTCATATCTTCTGGTTCTAGTAAGGACTCTTGCAGCTGCATTCTGGACTAACTGTAGCTTGTTTATGCACCTACTGGAACAGACAGACAGTAAGGCTTCACAATAGAGACAACCTAGAGGTAACAAAAGCATGAACTCATTTTTCTGCATCATGTAGTGACATTAGATTTATTTTGCCAATATTTCTGAGATGTAAAGGCAATCCTAGTAATATCTGCAAGAGCTTCAAATAAAAGACTGGAGTCAATAATCACACCAAGGTCTTTCAATGCTGCACATTATGAAAAAGAGTCACTGTGTAATCAGAGAGCTTACTTCTAGCTGCATGTGGTCTTAGTACATTTGTGTTGTCAGAATTAAGTAAAAGGAAGTTATTAAACATCCAGTGTCTGCTGGTGGCTGTCATCTGGCTTTGTTGAAACATACAATTGTGTGTCATCAGCATAAAAGGGGAAGCTAATACGTTTATGAATAATTTTGCCCAGAGGTAGCTATGTAAAGAAAAGAGCAGTGGGCCTAAAACAGAACCAGAACACCAGACTTACCTTACTATGCGTAGAGAAGTCACCATTTACATCTACAAATTGATAACGATCAATCAAATAAGACCTGAGCCAGGAGAGGGCTGATCCCTTAACGCTAACAACATTTTCTAGTCTATCAAGGAGAATAGTGTGATCAGTGGTATCAAAAGCTGCAGTAAGGTCCAGCAATATAAGCAAGGCGACATAACACTGATCAGAGGCCAGTCATTTACCACTTTAACCAATGCTGTCATGATGCCTAAATCCTGATTAATACATTTCATGAATGTTATTCCTATGTAGGTATGATCATGTGCTACAACTGCTGTACTGCTACACCTTTTCTAAGATCTTAGAGAAAACAGGAGGTTTTATATTGGCCTATCTTTGGACATTTGACAGGGGCCACGGTTAGCTATAAAACTGTCAGGTTTTAAATGAATGGTCTGAATTTTTTGCCTGATATTTTAAATTTTGCCATTGAAAAAATTCATTAAGTCATTGCTGCTGTATAATGATTGTGTGCATTTTTCTGTTGTGGTTTTATTCCTAGTTGATTTCGCTACAGTAATAAATAATAATCTATGTTATCTTCAATTTGGGTGGAGAGATACATTGATCTAGCGCTCTAAGGGATTTTCTATAGTTCAGCAGGTTGTCCTTCCATAATGTTTGAAACACTACCAGTTTAGTTTGACACCATTTACATTCTAATTTTGGAGCAGTCTGTATTAAGGTGTGTGTGTTATCATTATACCAGGGTGCTAACATTTTCTCTCTAATTATTTTTCTTTTAAGTGGAGCTACGTTATCTAGCATGTAACAGAATGTTGACTTTAAAAATTCAGTTGCCTGATCACGTTCTTTGGGATCAGAACCAATGAACCAATCATAGTTTATAACACTGGGAGATTACTGATAAAATGTGCAGTAGCTGATGTGTATGTACGTTTGACATGGTACCATGGCTTGACATGGTAGCATGGCAAGGTGCATATATTATGGTTAACATACATTTTAAATGAGATGATATAATGATAGCTTCAGACCGTGGAAATGTGACTATAACTATGTTTACATGGACAGCAGTAATCTAATTATTGACCTTACTCTGAGACAGAGGCACTCCTTCGGAGATTCCCATTCGCAGGAATCTACTGTCTCAAGCCAGACGGCTGATCTATCACCCACGGCCAGAACTATGGAAGCTGTGGGTCTGGCCCCTGAGGGGCACCATCTCAAGGATTCTGTTCTCACAACTGAGGTTGTAGAGACCATGTAGAATGCTAGAACGCCATCCACGAGGAAATTGTATGTGCTCAACTTTTTGTGTCATGGTGTGAGGAAATTCAACTAGACTCAGTGAACTGCGCAATAGCTACTGCGCAATAGCTACGCAATAGCTACAATAGCTATTGTGTCCAATCTTATCCGGAAAGGGCCGGTGTGGGTGCAGGTTTTCATTCCAACCAAGCAGTGCTCATTCCAAAGAAGAAAAGTGCTAAGTGGTTGGTTAAGATGTGTTTTACTCAAGTAACTGCTTCACTACCCTCAGAAAAATGAACACAAAAAAAATCAACAAAAAAAATCTGCAAAATTTTGGAATATCTTTATATCTTAATGGTTATACTTGGAAAAGGTGATGTGATTAATGCAGCAAGTGTTATTTATATTTTGACTTTTATAGTTTGACACTTTTTAATGTTTGGCGACCTATCTTTGTTATGTAGTGTTTTTATCTCCTGATCTTTTTTCCTTCTTTTTCCTATGTGTTTTGACTAGTTCTTGTATGTAGAATTTAATTTATACAGACTTGATGAACAGTGATTTTCATTGTGAAAACGCAATAAAAATAAAGTAAAAAAAAAAAAAAAGAAAGAAAAAGAGGAAAATGTGAATATGAATTTTTGTGAAAGCTCCCAAGACTGGATTATCTCTATATCATGTGTATCTCTAACTTAAGTATCTCTTATTAAGGATAATATATTATTTGATGCAGCAATCATTGCTATCTTTTTTGCACATGTTAAGACTTAAACATATTTTCATTCTAAATACAGATTCAGAATAGTATTTCCTAGTTTTCCTTACATGCTCTTTTAAGTTTAATGGATATGAATTCTATGTTAGGACCACTGCTTCATCCTAGTCACTATATAAATTGTTCTATTATGTAGCCTAAATAAAAAAAAATTAAACAAGAATAATACTGTAAAATTGGTCCTCCATGAAGTGACATCTGTCAACCAGTTTGCATCCAATTATTAAACTTCCCCTAGTGAATTCTCATGTGTCCTTTATACCATCTCTCAATGTTTTTCCTCTTTTTCCTCTCTGCAGTAAATGACTTCACAGTGATCAGGAAGAAATTCAAGTGTCCATACTGCAGCTTCTCAGCCATGCACCAGTGCATTCTGAAGAGGCACATGCGCTCTCACACAGGCGAGAGGCCCTACCCCTGTGAAATCTGTGGCAAGAAGTTCACCCGCCGCGAACACATGAAAAGGCATACCCTGGTGTGTTGAGAGCAGTGCAGTGTGATAGGAGAGTCAACAGGGGGCAGCACTGCCAATAGCTCGATACAGACAGTTTTCAAAAGCAATTGCAAACTGTATTTGCAATTGCATTTTCTAATTGTGGATGCATAGATTGACATAATGCAAATTTAAATGCAAATTGTGTATTACCATTTGCGTCGTCGTTTACACAAACATACAGTGTCTGCCAAGTTTCAAATGGAAACACAAAGCCCATTTGCAATTGCATTTCCCATGTCTTATGAGTTATAATCCTGTCATATCAAAATAGCAATAGCAATTACCCTGTTTGCTATTTCAGTTCCTCTGGGTCGCGTACGGAGTCTGACAAAATTCAAACGGAATATCAAATCCCTTTGCATTTGCATTTCCGATGCTTTGCACAGAAACCTGCCAACAGGTGTTGGGGGTGGGAGTATACTACGGGGCATGTTTGAATTTGGAAGTGACATCAGTCACAGTCGACCACATTTTAGAGCACCTTGGGGTCATACACGACCATAATAAACCATCGGCATTTTAAAGTTTTTGTTGGGATTTAATTTTAACTGTAAGAAATTGCCCATAAAACTAGCCAATTTCCACAAGCAACCATTACATATGAAATTTGACAGACACTACATCCATTCAAACGAAAACAGTAATATACGATTTGCATTTTAATTTGTGTTATGTCATAATTTATGCATCCACAATTAGGAAACACAATTTGAAATACAGTTTGCAATTACTTTTGAAAATTGTCCGTAAAATACTTCCATAAGTGCTTTTATCCAAAGTGACTGAAAAATGAGGCACGGTATTATTACAGCGTACAGGTGCTTGAAGAGCTATGTGGCACAGTCTTTTGTTCATCTGACCAGAAATAAGTGTAAGATGCTTACAGAAATAACAGTAAGAGCAACAAAAAATACAAGTGATTGACTAATCTAGTCACAAGGCAGTCAGTCAAACTATAAATGATTGAATTTTACAAAGCTAGCTAGCAATGTAGTGCACAATAATTAAGATAACCATAAGCACCAGCATTTGTGGATCACCACAAGTAGGACATCAAAGAAAACACCTAGATACTCAAAATGAGTTTCAGCATTAAAGTGCTTATTATTAGCATAACAGTGCTCTAAGAGGAGGTATGTTTGTAGTCATATAAAAAAATATGTTTGAGATATAGGTTTAAGATTCTTATTATAATGGGCAGTTAAGTATTTTCCTGCCAACACTTATTGAGTGTTGTGAGAATTGTATTCTGTTGTATAGTGAGAATTTTTTGTCTGTTAGACATAAAAGAATTATGTTTTGTGTTACTTTCTGTTTCATGTTTGGAATATTTTTAATTACTCTTTGAGCGGTTACATCTTGTATGACTGTTTGCTGAAATTTAATCAACTACCACTCAGTGCAAAGAGGTAACGTGTATTTAAATAAGAGAGATACAGTCCTCTTCGAAACAATTGGAATGGCAAGGTCAATTCATTTGTTTGTGCAGTACAACAACGGCATTTGGTTTGGGATGTATACGAGCTTAGAGTTTAGGATTTCAGCTTTTATTTCCTGATATTTACATCTAGATGTGTTGAACAACCTAAAACAGAACTCAGACCACCCAATTTTTAGGTGAGCAAAAGTATAGGAACAGATTCTTAAAAGTCTCAAAGTAAATAACACAATATTTGTTTTCAGATCCCTTGCTTGTAATAATTGCATCAAGCCTGCAACTCATTGACAACACAAAATTATTGGTTTCTTCTTTGGTGATGCTTTTCCAGGCTTTTAGTAGCCTCTTTCAGTTCTTGTTTGTTTCGGGGGTTTCTGCCTTCAGTCTTCTCTTCAGGAGATGAAATGCATGCTCGATTGGGTTAAGGTCTAGTGATTTACTTGGCCACTCTAAAACCTTTCACTTTCCTCCCGATAAAGTCCTTTGCTGAGTGTGTTTTGGATCATTGTTTTGCTGCATAATAAAGTTCCTTCATGTTTTCAAAGATGAAACATGTTTAGGATCATGAGCAGAGCCTTTTTTTCTCCACACTTTGACCTTTCAATCACTTTGGTAGAGGTTAATTTTGGTTCCAGAACTTTTGTGGCTCATCTCTGTATTTCTTTACAAATTCCAATCTGGCTTTCTAATTCTTATTGCTGATGAGCGGTTTTCATCTTGTGGTAAAAGATGTATATATTTATTTAGTCTTCTTCGAATGGTGAATTGTGATACTTTCACCCCTGCCCAGTGGAGGTTGCTGATGATGTCACTGACTGTTGTTTTTGGGATTGTCTTCACAGCTCTCAAATTGTTTCTGTCATCAGCTGTTGTTTTCCTTGGCCAATCCATTCAGTGTCTATTGCAATGATTTATTTTCGCTGTTTTCTGAGTTTCAAAATGGTTTGCTTTTCTCCCATAGATAGATAGCTCTCTGATATTCATGTTGGCTTATCCTGATATTCTTGTTGCCTTACTCATGTTAGCTAATCCTTACCAAATGACAGGTGAAACTGAAGGCTAAAACCAAAAGTAGATGTTCCAAGCTATTTTATTGTTTAAACCATCAATCTAACAGGATACGTCTGAGTATCAAGAAACACCTGTCAGTCGCATGTTCCAATATTTTTGCTCACCTACAAACTGGGTGTTCTGATACAAAATGTAATTTAACACATATACATATAATACCAGGAAATAAAAGCTGAAATTCTAAACTCTTTACTTTCTTTTTGTTTTATCTCAAATCCAAATGTCTTCGATCTACATCAAAAACAAATTAATTGGCCTTGCCATTCCAATAGTTTCAGAGAGGATTGTAAGTCTTTCAGAAACTGTCAGAGTCTTTTAGCTCTTCTTTATTTCTGTCTGTTTCTGATTCTCATGTTTATCTAAGTGTGGTTAAGCAAGTATGACACAGAAATTATGTGACAGAAATGTAAGGCACAGCTAGAAATAAGTTGTGTAACTACTCCTTATATGTGATCAGTAGTGATCTGGATTGCCTGGCTATCAGTTTTACTCTGTAAAGATTTTCAAGACTATAATTATACTTGTTTATGTTGTTTATCTCTCCTGTAATGACAAAAAAAAATAGCTTAGCTGTTTTTGCTAATGACTATTAGGTTGTAAAGTCAAATTCCCAGAATGGCCAGAGTTCCACTGTTGTGCAAAAGCCTCTATTGGTGCTGTTACAATAGCTGACCTCATAGGGGATAAATAAATTTAATACAATTTGTATATCCTGTTTTTCCCAGGTGCACAGTAAGGATAAGAAGTATGTATGTAAGGTCTGCAGTCGAGTCTTCATGTCAGCTGCCAGTGTAGGCATCAAACATGGCTCCCGTCGCCATGGGGTTTGTACGGAGTGCTCAGGTCGTGGTATGGCCGCCCTGCTGGACCACAATGGTGAGGAGGAAGAGCTCCTCTACCCTGGCAATCACCGTTTCCCTGACGATGGTGAAGAAGAAATGCTCCCGGAGGCGGAGCTGATGGAGGAAGCAGGCGAGGACGGAGAGAGCACAAAATGGCAAGGTAACTCAGGTATAGCACACCGCAATGAAGGTGTCACAGATGATGCCAAGGAGGAGAGTGATTCAGTGCAAGAGGGTGAGACCAGGGCAGGCAGTGATAAAGAATTTGCATGGATTTCCTAGTTGTGCACCAGAAGTCTGGTCCATCCCAAAGCGCCTTCTGACAGGCATGTGCCAGTCTGAAGTTCCAGAGTCAGATCCCAGTGTGTAAAGGGAGCCACACACACCAATCCTAGAGATGAAGATTTGGCAGGTAAACGAGAGATGGGAATCCTCTCTACATGCTGCAACGTGTGTCTGAGCCAGTGTTTGCTTCATCTTCTTTCTTCTTTCATCCAAAGGACCAGATGAGATGGGATGTTGGTGTTTTGTATAATGTATTTCTGACCAGAGAGAATAAAAGTGTCTTGGATGTTACTTTTAATCAATCAAACTGTGTTGATGGCTTGGAGAAAGGATGCATATGACTGGCACAATCTCCGTACGCAGTCACCACTGGCTGCTGTCTTAACTATTCCAAATCTGGGTATATCAATTGACTTTCTGCAGTTTTGAGCACATTGTTTTCTGCAAACAAAAACTGCCACAGACTTGCACTTTAAATATTGACTGTCCTGTCAATTCCTTGTTTTTGTGGTTTACATTTTTATTCCAATTTACAAATATGGTGACCGCTCCTACCTTTAAATATACAGTTCCTCAAGACTGTTATATATTTGTGCAGAGTTTGATGATTATAATGTATGTTTTTTAAATATTTTCTTTCTTTGCCAATTATGTCTTCTTAAATCATGTGCAAATAAAAACAGGAATGCGTATATTTGATGATTTTGTGTTTATAAAAGACAATGGATAGAAAAGGGAACACTATGCAGAAATAAATTTGTCAGCTGTAGTTCTAATTTCTCCTTCAAAGAAGTCTTTCAAGGAAGTGAGAATGAGAGAGAAATAGGGGTTGTGGTTGTTATTTGAATCAATTGTAATATTATGTTTTTTTTTTCTTTAATATTCCCATATTACTTACATTCCATGTCTCTTAGTCAGGGGAAAAGGCTAGATTTATTAAGAGAATATCCAGTGAGAGGTGGGTGATTGTGTGTCTGTGTAAATGTCTGAATGTGAATAGCACGTGTGAGCTATAGGACCCCAAAGTTGTGGCATTGTTGAATATGTGAAGCCAATCAAAATATTCATAAGTCTTTACTGCTATTGATAACTTTTAATATTTCTCTGAATTGTCACTCAGAGTTTACTGTATTTTACTTTTTTCATTCTTGTACCTAATTTCACCTTCTGCCTCTGGAATCTTGAATCCTCTGTAATTTGTTGCATCTGAACTCAAAATGTATGCATTGGTGTTTTGTTTTTTTTCATGGATCACACCAGATGTTTGATCTTCTGTGATATTTATTTTTAATATCTTTCCTTCTTTTTTCCATTCCTCTTTAAGACTGTTTTCACTTCTATTATTGGTGTCTATTTTGTTAAAAACAACAAACTGTGTAAAAGGATCGTGTTGGAAATACCTTAAGTCTGGCGCATGCTTTAAATGAATTTTGTCTTGTTTATTTTGTTTGATAGGTTATTTATTAACCCTATGATTATTCATCTATTTAGATATCTCCACCCTTCTGTTAGTCTCTAGCTTCAAAAGCACAAACAGTAAAAAAACAAAAAAACAAAAAAAAAAACACAAAGATTTGTGAATGTATGTTTTCAGTGTTTGTGTGTTCTTGCTATGAGTACTTATTATTATTATTATTATTATTATTATTATTATTATTATTATCATCATAATCATCGTCATCATCATCATCACTATTATTAAGTGCTGGATGCTAAGCTTTATTAGGAATTTCATTTAGCTACTTTTTCCATTTTGAATGAGACCATAAACTCTCATTTGCCTTGTTTGTGGGCAGTTAACTGTGTGGCTTTTTATGATGAGTGCCAATTGCATTTCTACTTGAGATTCTAAATGACATTTTGTTTTCATGAAAACAGAAACCTGCAGCTTGGCTAACTCTTGGTTAGATGTTGTCAGAGAGAGATATAATGCACATGTTTCTTTATTACTGACATACACTAAAGTAATGAATATTATACCAAAAAATCTATTTAGTATACTTTGTATACATTACATGAAGTGCTTTTATTTCAGCAGTGTGCAGGTGCGACGCTTTGAATAGTGGATTTCTTTGTTAATTTATCTTTTTTTTCACTAATTCTAGAATGCACAGATATTTGGTGTCATTATATGAAATAAAGGGTGTTTTAAGGTTTGTTAAGATTTTGCCCCTAGAGACCTGCTCAGAGTTTCATTAATATGTGCTACTGTATGTTTTCACCTTGGATGTAGAGGTCTAAGACCTGTTAATGGCTTGGGAATTATGGGAATTGTACACTTAAGTGAGAATTTGTATACATTTGTGGACCTTAAATCCCATCAGCCAAAGTATTGGCTATCTAATCTAATGCCTCTAAGACTGGGATATGTTGCTTGGTTTCCTTTGATTAATTTATTGTGACCCTCAACTTTAAATAAAATGTACAAATCTTTTTAAATGAATAGAACGAAATTGGATGACATCATTTGGACCTGGCTTTTTATCAGGTTATTTCTCAAATGTGCCTAAATGTATTTATGTGCATATATATTAAGATGCAATTGAAGTGCAGACTTTCAGCTTTAATTTAAGGGGTTTAAAAAATATTACATTAACCCATTAATTACATTAACCTTTTAGGAACTATAGCTCCTTTTTCAGAGTCCCTCCATTTTCACAGGCTCCAATTAATTGGACAAACTAACAATTATTAGGATTATTTTTAATACTTGGATGCAAATCCTTTGTGGTCAATGATTGCCTGAAATCTGGAAGCCATGGACATCAAATGCTGAGTTTCCTCCCTTGAGATGCTTTGCCAGGCCTTTACTGCAGCTGCCTTCATTTGCTGCATGTTTGCTTCATGTTTCTGTCTTTTTGCCTTCAGTGAGTAAAAATCATGCTCAATTGGGTTGAGGTCATTGGACATGTAAAAACAGTCAGCTTTTTTGCCTTAAGCCCTTTGGTTGCTTTAATTGTATGATTTGGGTCATTATCCATCTGTACTATGAAGCACCATCCTATCAGTTTTGCGGGACTTGACTGAATCTGAGCAAACATTATAGCTCTATATGCTTCAGAATTTATCTTGCTACTTTTATCAGCAGTCCCACCATCAATAAACAACACCAACAAACACCAGTGACCCAGCTCATCAGTTAATTGTCTAATAAATGTAGAGCCTTTGAAAATAGAAGGACTCTGTAAAAACATTAATGACTATAATTCCTAAATAGTTAATATTTTTGTTAAACCCCTTGAATTAAAGCTAAAAGTCTACACTTGTGTTTAAATGTGTCATTGTCCAAATACATATGACCCATCATATATATATATATATATATATATATATATATATATATATATATATATATATATATATATATATATATATAAGTGATGCACCATATATATATATATATATATAAGTGATGCATTTCTCAGCCAATACTGATAACCGATTACTCAGAGTGATATCGGCCGATACCGATAACCGATACCGATAGTTCTGCCTTTTATACCTTCTTTAAAATGAATAATAACTGATTTAAAAGAATTCTGAAAGAAATGTAAAGAAAAACAATATTCTCTCCATTTCAACAAGTTGTTTCACAGTAACTGGTCTCATAAACAGAAAACAATTTACTCTAATTAACATTAACACATTAACTAAATTATGAAGATTAAGATATCTTAAGAAGTAAGATAACTTATTGAATGTTATTAATTTTTTATCAACAGAATTAATTGACTGAATTCTAAGAAACCTGTCTCACTTTCACTCACCACAAACAAAACATGTCTACTTCACCAATGTGTAATATGTAATATAAACTTTTTTATATATTAACATTAACTGGATATGAAATACACTACTTTACAAATATATTTTTCTTTGCAATATAAAAATTTTTTGTCAAATCATCTTCAACTTAAATGTTCCAAAGGTGTACTGGTGCTTTACGGCAGAGGTTGGGGGGTGGGGGTGGGGGGTTGATGTTGTTTGGGGTGGATAGAGATTGACTTGACGTCGACATCTTAAAATTTACTTCCGGTGTAAAATTTTAGCGGTGCAAAGATTACAGAACGTACAAACTGCAGTTTTGTTGTCATTCCACACAACAGACATCTTTGCACACAACACGAAATCAATGTGTTTTCCCTCCCTCTTTTCATTAACAGGATATAATCAGATGTTTTTAAACTATCGATTGAGAGCCGATAACGGGAAAAACAGCTATTATCGGCCGATACATCGGTGCATCACTAATATATTTATATATATATATATATACACACACACGCACAAACACACATTCATATAAAATTATGCTTTGTACGAACTCAATTTATAACTTCTATTTTATGGTGTGAGCCATTTTTTTCTATTATATAACATTACAAGGAATAGTTCCTGTAGATATCACAAAATTGTATAATTTGGTGTTGTGTATATTTCATTACTTTGGCTTTTCTGCTCATGACTGTTCACATGCATTTGTCTACAAAGATAAGTTTAAAGTGGTACAGATATCAGTCCTGATGAAAAACTGCAATTTGTTTGGGTACGTAACTAAATGAAAAAAATAATAATAATAAAAGTATGAAGCCATAAGTAAACTTTACATTCAATTTAAGGTTCATACTGTTCTTGTTTCTTTTCACACACATCTTTTCACTACAAGGTCATTTAGAAAACCTTATTATTAAAGTGTCAGTCCTCCTTTCAATAGTACAAAACTGAGCTCACAATATATAAAATAAAACCAAATATGTTGTGTAATATATATATATATATATATTGGTGTAAACAATTATGTGTGTATATGTATATATATATTGGTGTAAACAATTACATTTTCCCAACCTGTGGCCACAAAGTTTGAAGGAAACAATTGTCTTGAATGACTCTGTAAGCTGTACCATTCAGATTCTCTTTAACTGGAACTGACATTGCCTCTCATTCTGATCCTTTCAGTTCTAAAGTGAAAGGCAGTGTTTCAAACCATACTGCTGTGGCTCATTTGGGGTGCATGTGTGTATATAAAATTTAAAGAAATGTCCTCTCACATTCAACTGCTTTTGTTTCCAGCAAATTTTTTATAAGGCATTACACTAAGGCATTTGCAAGTTCTTGATCATGTCTGGAGGACAAATGGTTACATGTGGCTTACCACTCCAAGGATAATCAGCTGTCCTTCCTGTCTCCCCATAGCATGGTCTTAGGCATCTTACATTACAGACATTGCAGTTTATTGCTCTGGCCACATCTGCAGTCCTCATGCCTCCCTGCAGTAGGTCAACAGGCACCCTAGGCATCTTTCTTTTGGTGTTTTGACCCCTTTCCAACAGTGGCTATATTTTGAGATCCATCTTTTCACACTTAGGACAATTGAGGGACTCATACAGAGCTATTACAAAAGGTGCAAAAATTTACATTACATTTATTCATTTAACGGACGCTTTTATCCAAAGCGACTTACAAATGAGAAAATACAAGCAAAGCAATATCAAGCAAAGAACAATACAAGTACTGCTACCATATAAGATCCGTTAATTGAGTTCCAGAAGAAGCAAAGTGCACAGAGTAGAGGTGTAAGTGCCAGAGTAATTTTTTGTTGTTGTTGTTATGGGTTGGTTAGGTGTTCATTGAAGAGGTGGCTCTTTAGCTGTTTTTTTGAAGATGGTGAGACATTCTACGATCCGGATTGAGGTTGGAAGTTCATTCCACCACTGAGGAACAGTTAGTTTGAATGTTATTGTAAGGGACCTAGAGCCACGCTGAGTAGGTACTACTAAGCATTGGTCATTGATTGATCGCATTTTGCGTGAGGGAAGGTAAGCCTTCAGGAGGGAGTTGAGGTAAGAGGCTGCTGTTCCAGACAACGTCTTGTAGGTGAGCATCAAGGCGTTAAATTTGATGCAGGTGGCTACAGGAAGCCAGTGGAGGGAGATGAAGAGGGGTGTGACATGGGTTCTCTTAGGCTAGTTGAAGACGAGGCATGCTGCCTCATCAGCATTAGAAAGGGGAAAAAGTGTGATCTCAGTGACTTTAAACGTGGCATGGTTTTTGGTTGGTTTGAGTATTTCAGAAACTGCTGATCTCTTGGGATTTTCACACACAGCAGTACAAAAAGAAAAAAGAAAAAAAATTGAATAGGTGACAGTTCCATGGGTGGAAATGCACTGTTTATGAGAGAGGTCAGAGGAAAATGGCCAGATTGGTTCGAGCTGCCAGGAAGGATATAGTTACTCATATAACCATTCTTTACAACCATAGTGACCAGAAACGCATCTCAGCATACATCAAACCTTGAGGTAGATGGGCTACAACAGCAGAAGACCACATTGTGTTCCACTCCTGTCAGCCAAGAAAAGGAATATGAGATGCTTTTCTGCAAAGCATGTTTGTAAAGCATGCTAATTTCAGATACTGTAGACTTCCTGTCCGCTCAGACCAGTCTGACCATTCTACTCTGTTCTCTTTCATCAACAAGATTTTTCAGTCTGCAGACTCTAAGCACACGGTATGCTTTTTTATTTTATTTTTTAATACTACTCTATGTAAACGCTAGAGACTGTGTATAAAATTCCCAGATCAGCAGTTTCTGAAATACTCAAACCATTCAACGGTTAAAGTCACAGAGTTCACACTTTTACAATATTCTGATGTTTGACATAAACACTAACTGAAGGTCTTGTCCTGAATCTACATGATTTTCTGCTTTGTGTTGCTGCCACATGATTGGCTGATTGGATAATTGCATAAATGAGCAGGTGTAAAGGTGTTAAATTGGACGGTACGTGTATATGTACAGTGCTGTGAAAAAGTATTTTCACTGATTTCTTGTTTTTGTATATATCTCATTCTAAATAGTTTTAGATCTTCAAACAAAATACAACATAAAACAAAGGCAACCTGAGTAAACACAATACAGTTTTTTTTATCAATGCAAAAAGAAATTATCTAAAACCCATGTGAAAAACTAATTTCCCTGTTAAACTTAAAATCTGGTTGTGCCACCTTTAGCAACAATAACTGCAACCAAATGTTAAGTGGAGATCAGTCTTTCACTTACTTCTAAAACTAGGACTTACTCCTATGCTTTGGGTCATTGGGTTGCTGCATAATCCAGTTGTGTTTCAGTTTCAACTGACTGACTGAAGATCAGAAATTCTCCTTTAGGATTTTCTGGTAGAAATCAGAATTCATGTTTCCCTCAATTATTGCAAGTTGCCCAGCCCCCGAAGCAGCAAAATATCCCCACACCATCACACTTCCACCGCCATGCTTGATCGTAGGTATGGTATGATGTTCTTTTTGTGGAATTCTGTGTTTGGTTTTTTCACAAGTAACAGGACCCCTGTCTTCCAAACAGTTCCACTTTCAACTCATCAATCCACAGAACATTCTCCCAAAAGGTTTGAGGATTATCAAGGAATGTTTTGGCAAAATTCAGATTAGCTTTAATGTTCTTCTGGGTTAGCAGTGGTTTTCACCTCGCCACTCTTCCATGGATGCCATTTTTGCCCAGTGTCTTTCTGATAGTGTCTTTCTGAAGTCCATACTCTGTTGAGGACATGAGATACTGCCTTCAGGTCGGGGGATGGAGCAGCTCTCAGGACAGCAAGGGCTGATCTTTATCTGGCCATCAAGAAAACAGTGTTAGTGACACACACCTCCCTGACACGCTTAAGAACTTCTATGCACAGTTTGAAGCTCTAAATGAAAAACCAGCATGTAAGATTTCCCACTCCCCCGAGGAGCAGGTACTCTGTCTGGACTCAGTTGACTTGAAAAAAGCCAATCCACCAATGATGCCATCTCACACTCATTGTACTCAGCTCTACCATACCTGGACACTAAGGGCACTTATGTTTGAATGCTCTTCATTGACTTCAGTTCAGCATTCAACACAATCACCCCAGCAGATGGGTAATCGGATTCTCGACTTTCTTACAGAGAGACCACTGTAATGTCTTAGGATTACATTACAGACATTGCAGTTTATTGCTCAGGCCACATCTGTAGTCAGGCCACACTCCTGTAGTACTCCCTATGGCATGTTCACACAGGTAGACCTTTCTACAGGTAGAAAGGTAAATGTGTACTTATATAGCGCTTTTATCCAAAGCGCTTTACACTGAGTCTCATTCACCCATTCACCCATTCACCCATTCACCCATTCACCCATTCACCCATTCACACACACACCAATGGTAGCAGAGCTTCCATGCAAGGCGCTAGCTTGCCATCAGGAGCAACTTAGGGTTCAGTGTCTTGCCAAGTCACCCAGGCCGGGAATCGAACCGCCAACCCTACGATTAGTGGACAACCCGCTCTACCAACTGCGCCACAGCCGCCCAATAATAAAAAGATTTTTTAATAAAAAATTTTTAACAAAAAAAAAAAAAAAAAAAAAAAAAATATATAAAAAAAAAAAAAAAAAAAAAAAAAATTTTTTAAATTAAATAAAAAAAATAAATATATAAAAAATTTAAAATATAAAATATAAAAATATAAATATATATATATATAAATATATATATATATATATATATAAAAATATATATATAAAAAAAAAAAAAAAAAAAAAAAAAAAAATATATATATATATATATATATATATATATATATATATATATGTACAGCTCATAGCTCATGGAAATCAAAAACAAAATCTTACAATAAAGAATTTTTAATACAGAATTTTGTAATATAAAACACCTGCAACTGTTTCCTTAGCCTATAATCTCTCAGTATGGTTCCGTACACACAACCACAATAATGGTGAAGATGAAAGTATATTTTGCATTTCATTTGGAAATCAAGGTCCCAGAGTCTGGAGGAAGAGTGGAGAGGTACATAATCCAAGTTGCTTGAAACTCCAGTGTGAAATTTCCATTGTCACTGATAATTTGCCATGTCATCTGCTAGTGTTGGTCCACTGTGTGCTCTCAAGTCGAGAGTCAATGCAGCCATCTACCAGGAGATTTTGATCTGCTGACAAGCTTTATGGAGACGATGATTTCCTTTTCCAGCAGGACTTTGCCCACAGTGCCAAAACTACAAGTAACTGGTTTGCTGACCCCAATCATACAGCTAAATCAGTCTAGAAACAGTACTGTATTTCTACGTAATCCTTAAAAGTCTCCTCTTCAAACAAAATCCTTTGTTTGAAAACAAAACGTTATGTCTCGTCTGATTCATTCATGCAGACCTTGCAAAACATATTGTAATGTTCAGCTTTACCTCAAAGCTATGGGACAAGGGACCATGGTCCAAAAGCTGAAAAATTGTCTTAAAACCCTTTATATAAAACTTTTTTTTAAGAGTCAAGTGTATTTTGATTACTACAGAAGTCAACCCACGAGCAATTCAACATTACATTCAGATCAGATTCAGCCTGAGCCTGTTCCCTCAGCCTATGAGAACTTGGTTCCTAAGAAAGAAGAGAGTCATATCCAAGTTGAAGATCCCAGCGCTTCCACATGGTGATGGTTTGATTAAAAAAAAAAGACTACAAGGCCATCTGGGATTGATGCCATTCTGAAAAGCACTTTTGACAAAATCTGCTGTCATAACTCCTCATCAACATAAACACACTGAAAAGTTTCCTAAAGAAATGCTCTTAGGTTACAGAAGGCCAGTTCATGGGCACTTCAACATTACACAAAACCGGCCCTAATAAATATGAAAGATGGCATCACAGAAAATGTTTATGGTTCAGGACTAAGCCCAGGGAAGCTATTTGACTGGCATTTCCACCTGCTTCTGTCTTTCTCCAAGTCCTCCAACCCACCCCCCATCCCCCTTCAGTCACCTGCCACACTGGAGTACTACTGAACTACTCAGCTGACTCAAGTGGCTGAAAAAAGAATATGTTGGTGTATTATAAATACCCACCCCTCTTTGAAACAGTGATATATTTAGACTCTGATAAGGCACTGAGGGATTCTCGCACCCAGCTGAAGTTCAGTCTGACATTCTCTTCACAGCAGCTTGTGATTCTGCCTTTGGTTGAGCTTGTGGTTTCCTAACTGAATCCACTCCAGTGTGAATATGTCCAAGTACTGTGACCAGGAGTCCTACATGGAGGAAATTGATGAAGACAAAATTCTTGCAGGTCTTTCAGCTGAAGAGCTCCAGCAGCTCCAGAACGAGATGGATGATATTGCCCCTGATAAAACAATACCAATGGGAATGAGACAGAATAACTCATCTGTTGAAGCAACGACTGAAGGTTTTCTATTTTTTGCTGTCACATACCATTGTTCCTTCTCATTTTCTACCTGTTTTTCCGCAGGCTGTACCAGAGGCTGTACTATTTGCTCCCTACACACTAAATGTGTTTATTCTGTTTCGTAATTAGTGTTATGTATTTTATGATCAATGAGATTTAAATTGTTAACTGTCAAAAAATGTACACCACAAATGGTATAGATCAAGTTACATTAACTGTATAGTTCTCTTTTTGCCATTTATATTTTCTGTTAATTTCAGGGGACAAAGAATGGGAATCTGAGGATCAGGAAGACATTGATGAAGATGTGATTTTGGCAGGTCTCACTGCTGAAGAGCTCAAACAGCTCCAGAATGAAATGGAGGTAATTGCTCCTGATGAGAGAGTGCCAGTAGGGATGCGACAGAAGGACCAAACTGATAAACCCCCAACAGGTTCATTTGACCATAGATCACTAGTGGACTACCTGTACTGGGAGAGAGAATCTAAACGTTTGCTGGAAGAAGAAAGAATACCTACCACACTGCTCCCCAGTCAGGTAAGACAGCAAATTTCTCAGGCAAATCTAAAAGTATGAGTTTGAACATTCTGTGTTCCGTTTTTACAATTAAAAAAATAAAACAAAACTATATTCTATATTATTCTACTATGCTCTATACTATAATCTTTATTTTACTATATTCAATTGTTACTTTGTTCAATATTATTCATTAAATCATACATGGATGATGTATACAAGTATGCTTTTACATGTTTTCGTCACCATCAGAAAAAAATGGCAGAAGAGCTGAAGAATATAGTGAAAGAAGATAATAAAAATATTGTGTATGAGGAGATTGGAAAAGATGCTGAGATAGCGGATTGTAAAGAACTGATTGAGGAAGTGATCGAAGAGGTAAAAGACAAAGTTGTCGATGTAGAAGTTGGTGAGAATGATCAAAAGAAACAGCCAATTAAAACAGAACCTCAAGAGAATAGCATTATTATGTTTGCCAACTCTCAGCCAGCTCTAAATTTCTCTGACTCACAAAAAGAAGGAGAAACTCAAAGAGCTGAATTGAATGAGGACGAATCAAAAGTGGCTAAAATGAAGCAAACAGATCAGACTCAATGTAAACCTGATCCCTCAGCCTACGAGAACTGGGTTCCTAAGAAAGAAGAGAGAGTCATATCCAAATTGAAGATCCCAAAGCTTGCACATGGTGATGGTTTGATTAAAAAAACTGCAAGGCCATCTGGGAATGATACCAATCTGGAAAGCACTCTGGACAAAATCCGCAATCATAACTCCTATATCACTGAGATCAACCTAAACAATATTGAGAACATTCCTAAAGAAATGCTCTTAGACTACATCGAGGCCCTGAAGAAGAACAAGCATGTGAAGACCTTCAGTATTGCAAACACAGGTGCAGATGAAAATGTGGCTTTTTCATTGGCCAACATGCTGCGAGAGAACAGGAGCATCACCACACTGAACATTGAATCCAACTTCATTACTGGAAAAGGTATCATTGCGATCATGCGGTGTCTACAGTTCAATGAGACTTTGACAGAACTCCGGTTCCACAATCAGAGGCACATGCTGGGCCATCATGCAGAGATGGAAGTGGCACGTCTCCTGAAAGCCAACAACACCCTGCTTAAGGTTGGCTACCATTTTGAGCTTCCTGGGCCCAGGATGGTGGTGACTAACTTGCTCACTAGAAACCTTGACCGGCAGCGACAACAAAGGAAGGAAGAGCAGAGGCTTCAGCAGATAAAAGAGCAACATCAGCTCATGGAGATGTATGAGAGCCACCTGAACTTACCACCTGGACTGCTGGAGATGTTAGGAGAATATATTCCTGGAATGGAACTTATTTGTGCTGCTCAGGGTCCTCAGCTTCTTTCACAAAGCCCTCCAGAACCCTCTATGGAATCAACACCATGTCACAAGCTACAAAAGACACACCACCCTACTCGACAACATCCACGCAGTTCAGACTCAGACTCCTACAATATGTTAAAAGATGTGAAGCTTAAGAAGACTCCAAAACATCGTGACCCACTCCTGGATTTAACTAAAAAAGAAGAGAAAAGAGATGGGAGGGCTAATATTCAGTTACGAAGCACTTTCAAGCAGACAAACATAGCAAGTGAAGTCTCTCTAGATGACAGGGCCAACCTGAAAGATGTGATAAAGGCACTGAAACCAGTTCCTCGAAGAAGGCAACCACCAAAAGAGGAACTAACACCACGTGACTTACTCCTCAATGAAATTAGACAGAGCAATGTGGCTTATCTAAAAGCGGTAAGTGCAGTTAAGGATTCTCAAATTAGAAAGAGCCTAGATACAAAATTAACACACCATAATAATGGAAGGAACAGTTGCATTTGCATGGTTTAACTTTTAAGTGTCTGAAATACTAAGCAAAAATCTTTTTTTTTTGAATAGTTGAAAAGATCATTTTAAAAAATTGTTTCAATTTATTCAAACAATACTTATAGCAAGCAGTGATTATTGGGGTCCAAGCACCTTCAGCATATTGCCCCCAGTGAACAGTGCCAATTTATCTTGCCAAGTTACATAAAACAATAAAGATTTCATAGATTAACATAATTTTCAAGTTTGTGAGGACTACTCAAAACTGAAGCATGAAATGTTTGAAATTCTATAAAATGTTGCTGAAACCCATTTAGTTGAAAGCAGTCATGTAATGGTGAAGAATTGCCAAAAATCCCCAGACCAGTGTGCAAAAGTAGGTTTAGCTTATTATGTATGATATTATCACAATTGTAGCAGAGATAAATTGTCCAAAGGGCACTTTTTTTTAGAGTTTGGCCAACAGAAGTAATCTACAAAGAATTTTAACTTTACACTTTATTTTTTAAGATATATGCTTTTTTGTGTGTGTGCACAAATATGAAAAGTACCTCCCAATGGCCAATTTGAGTAAGATTAGATAGTAATGTTTCCTTACCCAAACCTACCATTCAAGTTTCAGGACAACAGGTCAGTATTAACACTGTCAAATTCCTGCTAAAATCTGATTGTCTGATAGTGACCATGTTTTTTAATCTATACAACCAATCATGAGGTAAAGCTGTTTAAGTAAATTAGGCTCCACCCAACCTGGATTGATTGGTATGTACAGTGGTGTTTGAAAGTTTGTGAACCCTTTTAAAATTGTCTATATATCTGCATAAGTATGACCTAAAACAACATCAGATTTTCACAAAAGTCCTAAAAGTAGACAATGAGAACCCAATTAAACAAATTAGACAAAAATATTATAATAGGTTATTTATTTATTGAGGAAAATTATGCAATATTACATATCTGTGAGTAGCAAAAGTATGTGAACCTTTAGGATTAACTGTTCATTTGAAGGTGAAATTAAAATAAGATGTTTTCAATCATTGAGATGACCATGAGGTGTGAATTAGCCCCCTGTTTTATTTAAAGAATCAAACTTCACAACACATGTTTGTGGAAATGCATCATGGCACGGACAAAGGAGATTTCTGAGGGCCTCAGAAAGAGTTGCTGATGCTCATCGGGCTGGAAAAAACCACTAAACCATCTCTAAAGAGTTTGGACTCCACCAATCCACAGTTAGACCAAATGTGTTTAAATGGAGGAAATTCTTAATCATTGTTACCCTCCCTAGGAGTAACTTCTAAGCAACTAAAGCCCTCTCTCACATTGGCTAATGTTAATGTTCATGAGTTCACCACCAGGAGTACACTGAACAACAATGGTGTGCATGGCAGGGTTACAAGGAGAAAACCACTGCTCTCCAAAAAGATAATTGATATATCCCAGAGTTGAAGTTGCTCTGTACTGAGGAATGGACTAAAATTCCTCCAAGCCAATGTGCATGACTGATCACCAGTTACCAGAAACATTTTGTTGCAGTTGTTGTTGCACAAGGGGTCACATCAGACACTGAAAGAAAGGTTCACATAACCCACAGATATGTAATTTTGGATGATTTTCATCGATAAATAAATGAACAAGTATAATATTTTGTCTCCTTGTTTAATTAGGTTCCTTTTCTCTACTTTTAGGACTTCTGGAAAATCTGATGAGGTTTTAGGTCATATTTATGCAGAAATATAGAAAGTTCTAAAGGGGTTCACAAACTTTCAAGCACCACTGTATGTACATAGGAGAATATAAAAATATTGTAAAATATTAAATAACAATAAATATAAAGATCAAGGTTAATGTTCTGAAGTTATCCAGTTAAATTATTATTTTAGTTTAGTGAATATACTAAAGTGCTTTGTGCAAAAATACCTGATCTGATTTATGCATCATACTGAAGAAAAATCCACTTTCTAATCCACAGGTGCCTCTTCCCAAAGTTCTGGAATCAAGGGAGACCAGTCTCTTATGATGACAACATGCTTTTTGACAGACTGCTCACTTGTACCTGTAGCCTATATAGGCCTAATCAGATACTGCTGTACGAGCCATACGCTGTCATCATTTTTCATTTAATGCTGTTTTGATCACAGTGTGGCTTCTCTATGAGCCGGTAGTTAATTTTATGATAGCTGCATGAAATCCACTGGTATATATACATACAGTCAGGTCCATAAGTATGTGGACAGTGACACAATTTTTGTAATTTTGCCTCTGTACACTACCATAATGGATTTTAATTAAAGCTATCAAGAGGCGATTGAAGTGTTGACTTTCAGCTTTAATTAAAAGGTTTAACAAAAATATTAACATTAACTTTTTAGGAATTACAGTCATTTTTTGCAGAGTTCTTCCATTTTAAATTTTCATAGGATCAAAAGTGATTACACAATTGACTGATAAATAGTTTCATGGGCAACAAAGTATTTCCATTTTGTGTACCCAAATATTTATGAATCTTATGCATTGATTCTAAATACAATCTCATGTATTTAGAATCAGGCACAGAAGAAAACAGATTTAAAATATACCTCAGTAGATTTTAAAATTGGTCTAGGGCTCCCAATATTTTTTTTACGCTTTGCTTTTGCACTATGGCAAATTTATATTTATAGTCACATGAAGGAAGATAACATTTTAATATACATAAATGTTTCAACTTTGCTGTTTTATCTATGTAACATCTAGTTTGGCAGAACTGCTACCTTCTGCTGGGCCAAATTCTTGAGACACTCCTCATTTGTTCAACAGATTCAATCAAAGAAAGTATATAGAGTTGCAAGCAGTGATTGATGGGCCCAAGCACCAAGGGCACAGTATTGTATGTCACAACAGCCAGTATTAGAATGTGGATGTTATTATGAACACTGAATATACATATAAACTTTGAGTCATTTTGCATTATGTACAGTGGAATTATGCCACACTTCCTTTTTGCACTGCCTGATATTTTAATTAATCTCTTCACCATGGCAATACTGTTCCAGATTTCAACATTGCCATTCCAATTTAATATCATGGAAATGTTGACATCATTCTAACAATATGTGCTTCTATATGACTCGTACTCACCCTGTGAGAGACATATTAAAAAGGTTGTTTTTTTTAACCTCACTTTCTGTTGCAAGTTGAGAGCACTATGACAATGACTTACTGAATGCATGTGTACTTGTCTGTGCCCTATGCCTTTATATATCTGTGATGTTTATGACACATTCAATGCTGTACTGGAATTATGGCACACTCCCTGATTACATGACTGTAATTAATTGGCACTCCCACCATGGCAAGACATGGATATCAAGATATCTTACTAAAAATACTATTGCTATCTACAGCACAATCTAACAATTGTAAACAATATTTGAATACTAATAATGTAAAAATAAAATACTTTATGATTAAAATTATTACATTAATAGTAGGGGGAAATTGTACCTTATATTATGAATACTGATCTACTTTTCTTTTTCAGCAGGCTTCTTCAATGGCTCTCACCTCTATACCTCTGTATTCCATATTTAGTGTAGATATCTGGCTAATCTCTTTTAAACAGAAAATGCATCATCCGATTGGCTAATGATGTTTCTGATAACAGCAGCTGATATCCAATAAAATGTGACTGAAGAATGGAATGCATTCATTTAAAAAAAATAAAACCTTTTATTATAATCAGTGAAATAAATGCTATTACATAACAATGCATAGATTTTCATAGTTTAATTGTACTGGCATTTTCCTTTAGAATTCTCTGGTTTTCATTAGAATTAATTAATTGTTCCATCAATTCATCCTGGACCAGATATAGCAAAACAGGCCCAAAACATGATGCTACCACCACCATATTTCACAGAAGAGATAAGGTTCTTATGCTGGAATACAGTGTTTCATTTTCTCTAAACCAGTGGTTCTTAACCTGGGTTCGATCGAACCCCAGGGGTTCGGTGAGTCAGTCTCAGCGGTTCGGCGGAGGTCAAGACACAACATCCGACTCATATGATTCGTGATGACACGCCCCGCTTGGCCATCATTGGCTGCAGGTGATCACGCTACATTGCTTGGCCTATCTGTGTTGCAGGGAATTTGGTACGCTCAGTAGTCGACTTGTGACTGTCGTGATGGTACGTCATGTGATTTCTTTCTTAATATTTTAATCCCTTCATACTAACTATGTCGAGCAAAAAAAGAAAGTGGTCGGATGAATATGTACAATATGGATTCACATGTATAACGGAACGTGATGGGAGTCAGCGTCCTAACTGCATGATTTGCAATGCCAAGTTGAGCACCGGCAAAACTAAGAGAACACTTCCTTAAGCTGCATGGAGATGGAAAATACAAGAACACAACACTCGCTGAATTCAAGGTGAAGAGAGCCAGATTCGATGAAAAGGCTACACTGCCTGTTCTCGGCTTTGTACCCATCAACAAACCGATCCTCACAGCATTGTACGAAGTTTCTTACCTGATTGCAAAGCAGGGCAAACCACACACCATTGGTGAAACACTCATAAAACCAGCTGTGTTGAAGATGGCGAAAATCATGCTGGGAAAAGAGGCTGAAGTTAAGTTATCCCAAATTCCTCTTTCAAATGACACCATCAGTGACAGAATAGAGGATATGAGCAAAGACATCTTGGCTCAAGTAGTTGCAGATCTGATTTCAAGCCCGGCAAAATTCAGCCTTCAACTCGACGAGACCACAGACGTTTCCAATCTAAGACAGCTTCCTGTATTCGTGCACTACGTGAAAGATTACGTGATACAGAAAGATTTTTTATTTTGTAAGCCTCTTACAACAACAATTAAGACACCCGATGTGAAGAAACTTGTGGATGACTTCTTCAAAGACAACAATCTTTCGTGGGATATGGTTTCTGCATTTTGTTTGGACGGAGCTCCAGTCATGCTGGGAAGAAAGTCTGGTTTTGGTGTGCTAGTGAAAGCCGATGCACCACACATCATTGTCACGCATTGTATTCTGCACAGGCATGCGTTGGCAACAATAACCTTGCCTCCAAAAGTGGCACAAGTATTAAAATTTGCAGTTGAATGCGTGAACTATGTGCGAAATAGTGCTCTGAGGCACTGCATCTTCAATGAGCTGTGTAAAGAAATGGGTTCTGAATTCGAGGTACTTCTGTACCATTCTAAATGTTCGATGGTTATACCGGGGACAGGTGCTGAATCGTGTTTTTGCTGTGCGTTTGGAATTAGCCCTGTTTTTGCAAGAGCACCAACATTGTCATGCAGATCGATTAAAAAATTCTGAGTTCATTCTCATTTTAGCGTACATGGCTGATATCTTCGTAGCTCTCAATCATCTCAATCAACAGATGCAGGGCGGTGGAGTCAACATCATCGAAGCGGAAGAAAACCTGAAGGCTTTTCAAAAAAAGCTACCATTATGGAAATGACGAACAGAGAACGATAACTTCGCAAACTTTCCCCTGCTGGACGACTGTGTAAGTAAGATCGAAGATGTATCTGGAATCTGAGACATTTCTGTACCCGCGGAACTGAAGCAAGCAATTGCCACGCACTTAGATGAGCTTGCAAAGTCTCTCGACGGATACTTCCCTACAAGATCATATCCAGCATGGGTAAGACAGCCGTTCAGGTTTAGGGTTGAGACAACAGATGTCAATGATTAATACCTCGATGAAATCATTGAAATTCAGCACAACGTTTTGGTGTCAACAAATGGTAACGTACCCTGTTATTCCTAAGAAAGCTCTGGAGATTTTTATACCATTTGTTACAACATATCTTTGCGAGCAATCCTTTTCGAGGATGCTGGACATAAAAACGAAGAAAAGGAACAGACTTTGTTGCGAAAATGACATGAGAGTGGCACTTGCCAAGGTGAAGCCGCGCATTTCTGAACTGGTCTCTGAAAGGCAACAGCAGAAGTCACACTGATTTGCAGTAAATATTCATTATTAGGTTTTTGTGTGAAAATCATTTTTTGATGCTTGTTCTTTGAACACAGTGATGTTGATGCACGATTCATTTTGTGCACCAGTAAAATATATACCTATGTTTTAAATTTGAAAAAATCATATTTTATTTTTCCAATTAAGAAGGGTTCGGTGAATGCGTATATGCGTCCACCAGGGTTAAGAACCACCGCTCTAAACATAACAATTTTTTTTCAATAGCCTTTTGGTTTGTCCTTTATGATCTTTAGCAAACTGCAGTCAGGCAGCAATTATCTTTTTGGAGAGCAGTGGTTTTCTCCTTGCAAACCTTCCATGCACACCATAGTTATTCAGGGTTCTCCTGATGATGGACTCATGAACATTAACAATGTGAGAGATGCTTGTGAGAGATTCTTTGTGAGCTCGTCAACTATTACACCTCTTACATCTGTCTGACTGTGGAATGGTGGAGTCCAAACTCTTTAGAGATGGTTTTGTAACCTTTTCCAGCCTGATGAGCATGAACAACTCTTTTTCTGAGGTCCTCAGAAATCTCCTTTGTTCATGCAATGATACACAGCCACAAATGTGTTGTGAAAATCAGACTTTGATAGATCTATGTTCTTTAAAGAAAACAGGGCACTCAAACAGGGCACTCATTTTCATCCTATCGATTGAAAATACCTGACTAATTTCACCTTCAAATGAACTGCTAATCCTAAAGGTTCACCTACTTTTGCCACTCAGAGATATGAAATATTGGATCATTTTCCTCAATAAATAAATGACCAAGTATGGGGCGGCTGTGGCGCAGGTGGTAGAATTGTCCACTAATCATAGGGTTGGCGGTTTGATTCCCGGCCCAGATGACTCCACATACCGAAGTGTCCTTGGGCAAGACAATGAACCCCAAGTTTCTCCCGATGGCAAGTTAGCGCCCTGCATGGCAGCTCTGCTACAATTGGTGAATGGGTGAATGAGACACAGTGCAAAACGCTTTGGATAAATGCGCTATATAAAAATGCGCCATTTACCATAAGTATGCCCCATGAAAAAAAATTTCTTCACAATTTGGTGTTGAAGACATTTTTTTGACAAATCTTTTTGAGGAAAACACAAATCTGTAACATGCATCTTCCAGGGAATTAAAAGAAAGACTCATGATTGCAGGTTAAGTGGTTAAAAAGTTATGAGCAGTTTCATGAATTTATGAATTATTGCACCCCATAAAACGGGACTTAGACAAAATTTCTTGGAGTCCCCTAGGACAAGGCCCATTACTTATCTAAAAAGTTTTGTGAATTCATGCATTAAGAAAAAACTGTCTATTATAGCAAAAACTTAAATGTTTTTGATATTTACAGGGGAAATTTACAGGTGAAAAAGCAATAAATAAATAAAATAGTAAATTGGCCGACTTCCTGTTTGACTAATCACAAATTAAACTTTGTGAACAAATCGGTAAAACTTTGCATCTTCAAGGGGCTCAAGGCAAACAAGTATCTTGAATTGATGTTGAGCAGTTTTAAAGTTATTAACAATTTTATCCATTTGTAAATAATAGGGCCACCTACTACTGAATTTAGACAAAACGTCTTGTAAGCTCTTTTGAGGAGGTTTGGTCAAAATATGTCAAACATTTGGTGATATGGCATCCCATCCTTTGGGTTTGCTATCAAATTTGTTTGTGCTTAAAGGACAAAGCATTCGTATTTTTTTTTAAATCTGAGTAAGGTTAATGTTGACCATTATTTAATAATGTTGACCATCATTAAATTTTATTGTTATTATACAAAATTTGTGGGAGAAAAGGGAGAAAATTTGTATTAAGGTTCAACATTTGACAGTTCTTGTTTGAGAAATCGCAATTGTGTTAAATCAAGAACACTCAGGATCTTTTATAATAGTGGCAAATATCGTGATAACAATACTTACATTTTTCTGCCCAGCAATTTGACACAAATTGAAAAAAAGAAAAAAAAACAGCAATAACAATGCTTGAATTAGTTTCCTCTGCAATACGTTGGGTTTGTATATTTTGATTGAAAACAAAATTCCAGAATTCAAAATTCAATGCACATGTGGCAATGTGGCTCGCTTAGCTCGATTAAGACCAACTACGCCACATTTACATTTACATTTATTCACTTGGCAGACACTTTTATCCAAAGGTTCAAGCCATTTAGGACCCTTAAAGATGTTAAAAGATATTACTTGATATTGTGCAACCCTATAAGGAATGACAAGAAACAATATGTTTATTCCAGGTCTCCCCTTTATAATACCATTTTCAGGTTTCGCACACATTTTGTTGTTGATATAGATACTTGAAATAAATGATGGGTATGAAAAATGCTTACTTCAGGTCTCCCCTTTATAACATAATTTTCAGATCTCACTGTAATCATAATTTGATCATATAATTGTAAACCCTGATACCTCAAATTAACAAATGAAGCGATAAACCTTGACAAAATGTGGTTGGCAATGTTATTATAATGAGTTTATAATGTCTAAATATGATTTCAAAAGAAAACCTGTGAAAAGGACTACATTATTGAGCAGAAAGAGCCAAATGGTACTCTGCTGCAATCTAGTGGTTTTAATGGCAATTTCAGTGAATTTACCATAAGAATGCAGTCATTTTTCACCTTTTTAACTGTTAGAGAGACAACTACTGCCAAATCTATATAAAATTGTGTCTGCTTGTTCAGAGTCATACAGTGGTGTGAAAAAGTGTTTGCCCCCTTCCTCATTTCCTGTTCCTTTGCATGTTTGTCACACTTAAGTGTTTCGGAACATCAAACCAATTTAAACCCTTTCCAGACTGATAGATCTCAATTACTTTCTTTCTCAATTGTTCCTGAATTTCTTTGGGTCTCGGCATGATGTGTAGCTTTTAAGGATCTTCTGGTGGACCTTACTGTGTCAAGCAGCTCCTATTTAAGTGATGCCTTGATTGTGAACAGGTGTGGCAATAATCAGGCCTGGGTGTGGCTAGAGAAATTGAACTCAGGTGTGGACAACCACAGTTATAGTATGTTTTAACAAGGGGGGCAATCACTTTTTCACACAGGGCCATGATGGTTTGGATTTTTTTTTCACCTTTAATAATAAACACCTTCATTTACAAATTGCATTTTGTGTTTACTTGTGTTGTCCTTGACTATTGTTTAAATTGGTTTGATGTTCCGAAACACTTAAGTGTGACAAACATGCAAAGGAACAGGAAATGAGGAAGGGGCAAACACTTTTTCACACCACTGTATGTCACATTAGCTTACCTACTCTCTAGAAGATCTAAGCATTCCTTGATGATTTATAGGATTTTGGGTACACTTACTCAAGCCCACGTTTTAAGGTTTTTAAGCACGTGTAAAAAGGTATTATGTATTCTTTTAACTACCCTTTAGCCATCTAGGTCAGAAATGGAAAAGAAAATTCACAGCTAATATAGGCAATTTACTAAGGAAGTGTATGGCTTCTAAAGCTTTTCAAGTTATAGCACCACCTATTGTCTGATCTCCATAAAAGCTTGCATGCTTCTATAGAATTATATGTTGCACATCTGCACATAGTTCCATGAAGTTTTGATTTTTCATTTAGGATCTACAGGCTTTTGAGTATATTTTACCATGCCCAAAATGGAGCTCTTTGGCATCAACTCAACTCACCATGTTTGGAGAAGGAGGAATACTGCCATTGACCCCAAGAACACCATCCCCACCATCAAACAAGGAGTGAACATTATGTTGGGGTGTTGCTAAGGGACAGGACAACTTCACCACATCAAAGGCGATGGACAGGATGTAGTCAAATCTTGGGTGAGAACCTCACAGATGATGGGGTGAAGAAAATACCAAACTACGCAACAAGGAAAAAACGTAGTTACTGTAATAGAAAGTGGAACGAGCAAACACTACTAAACTGAAAAAGGGGGGACATTGCAACTGGTGAATACAAAAATATTAACTTACAATTAAGGGCACCATGTTCTCCCAAAAATTATATTTGTGGGCAACGTACAAAATACAGGGATCAAATACTCCCTCACTGTAATTACTGTAAGAAGTTCTACTATTCTAAAATATTTGCAGGTAACATGTTACCAATAACAATATTTGTATTTAAAACCAGATATTGTGGTTAAAATGGAATATTAAATGAATGTTATTATCACAAAATGAATTGTAAGGTTAATACGTATATTTTAAATGCAGATTGAATCAAAATATATCCCAATGATATAACCCAATGATTGCAGAAAAAACAAACATTGTTATTGTGTGGTGTTCTGTGTATGTAAACTATTTAATATTTTACAATATGAATGTTATATT
Source organism: Ameiurus melas (assembly GCA_012411365.1). Taxonomy (NCBI): domain Eukaryota; kingdom Metazoa; phylum Chordata; class Actinopteri; order Siluriformes; family Ictaluridae; genus Ameiurus; species Ameiurus melas. The sequence continues at coordinate 17,420,775 of CM022768.1, read as the reverse complement.
TGTAATTAATTATTAATAAATAAATTATATTTACATAAAAATACATATATAATTATATTAACAAAAACAACTAACCCCTAAAATCTCATTTTGAAAAATACACATACTTGCTGAGATATGCTCTTTTTGGTGGCATCATTTTTAAAACATAATGGTAAAATAATTTTTATAAAAAAAACAAATTGAGGGAATAAGAAAAATTAAAAAAAAAAAAATATTTATAAAAACAAAATACCCAATAAATGTGAGCTATAAGTAGGGAATGATCCGACTTGAATTGATGGAATTGGAGGCCAGCACACTTGTACCACCACTGATATCAAGGCATATCTTGCTGAAAGATGCCACTGCCATTATGGAATACTGTTACCATGAAGTGGTGTACTTGGTCTGCAAAAATGTTTAGGTAAGTAGTATGTGTCAAAGTAACATCCGCATGCCAGGACCCAAGGTTTCCCAGCATCACACTGCCTCTGCCTACTTGCCATCTTCCCATAGCGCATCCTAGTGTCATCTCTTCCCCAAGTAACAGCACATATGCACCCGGTCATCCACATGATGTAAAAGAAAATGTGATTCATCAGACCATTCCACCTTGTTCCATTGCTCCATGGTCCAGTTCTGATGCTCACTTGCCCATTGTAGGCACTTTCAGATACATGGGATCATCATGGGCACTTGACCAGACTGCAGCTATGCAGTCCCATCAACAGCAAGCTACGATGCACTGTTTGTTCTGACACCTTTTTATCCTAGCCAGCATATCCAGCCTGTACTTCAGTGGCTCTTCTGTGGGATTGCACCAGATGGGTTAGTCTTCACTCCCCACGTGCATCAATGAGCCTTGGGCAGCCATTACCCTGTCACCGGTTCACTGGTTGTGTATCCTTGGTCCATTTTTGGTAGATAATATCCATTGCATACTGGGAACTCCCTACAAAAAAAAAACAGCTAAACACCCACCTTTTCCGTGAACACCTAACCAACTCCTAAAAAATTAATAAATAAATAAATAAACACAGACAATGCACTTACACCTCTACTCTGTACACTTTGCTTCCTCTGGTATTCAATTAATGGATCTTGTATAGTAGCACTACTTGTATTGTTCCCTGCTTGATATATTGCTTTGCTTATTTGTAAGTCGCTTTGGATAAAAGCATCTGCTAAGTGAATAAATGTAAATGTACAAGACCTACTATTTTGGAGATGCTCTTATTCAGTCGTCCAGCCATCACAAGTTGGCCCTTGTCAAAGTGGCTCAGAACCTTACACTTGCCCATTTTTCTTGCTTCCAAAACATCAACTTTGAGAACTGACTGTTCATTTGCTGCCCAATATATCCCCCCTCTTGACAGGTGCCTTTGTAATGAGACAATGTTATTCACTTCATTTGTAAGTGATGTTAATGTTATGGGTGATCAGAGCAGTGATGATCAGACAAACATTTTAGGAAAAGAAGAAACAAATGTGTTTGAATGTGCTCTGTGATGTCGTCATGGAGGAGTGGAAGAGGACTCCAGTGGCAATTGGGGAATGTTGTTCTCAAAGTGTTGGGATTATTCGCTGACTCATCTGTTGGCAGATTGGCAAGCCTTGACCCATCCTTGCTCTTGAAGGACTAGGCCTTTCTTGGAGGCTACTCATATCATATGATTAGTTTTTGCCTCACCTGTTTCACATCTTATTTCAACAAGTCACATCACAATATGTAAATTGCCTGTCCCAACGTTTCTGGAATGTGTTGCATGCATCAATTTAAAAACAAATGTTTACCTTCAAAAAAACTATACAGCTGAAAAAACATCAAATACCTTGTCTTTATACAGTTTTTCTTTAAATATAAGTCAAAGTACATTTAAAAATCATTCCCCTTTGTTTTTATTAGCATTTTACAAACTGTTCCAACATTTTCAGAATTGAGGTGGTAGATTAAAAAAGGAAATCTGTCTTATAACAATCTTCTCTTCTAACTATGTAAACAACGCTGGTACAAAAATAAGCATAATATTGTACATGATTCAAATCATTCAACCTGGTCTCAAACACTCACTGGCTAAAACCCTTCACTGGCTTAGTATCTAACTGTTAGAGTAAATCTACACAATAAAGCTAAGAAATTTTATGTTATAAAGAGGAGCAGCCCTGCAAAATAGTATACATCTGTCAAAAGTAGTGGGCTGATAATACATCAGCATTAAGATACTTATCAACCCATGCTGTGATACAAAAGCACATTACAAATTGTAATCACATACTCCAACCTTAACAGAAAAAACCTCACTCTCTCTATGTGTGTCGCAGCACAGCGATCAGAGCGCATTACAACATAGCACAAGAATTTTTAGTTTGAGTCAGAGTGCACAGTTTTCTTAACACCATTAAAAGGGCTGCAGCATTGTCAGATCAGGCCGATAAGGTTGTCTCGCAGATTTTTGATGTATGGCACGGTTTGTTCATAACGCACATCTAATGTCCATCTAATCTGATAGCAAAGCTGCCAACCAGCATGTGAGGGCATATCTCAGCAACTGTGTGACTTTTTTTTTTTAACCAAACTTTGTAGATAACCGAGATATGCAGTCACTTCCTGTTTTGCAGCTTCACCATCAAATGTGCTTACATGTTATGGATAAGCTGTTCCACAAATCAAAACTCAACGAAAGAATCTTTGTTTGGGATAGTCTCACAATGCTGTGATTGGTGGTCATTGGATAACGTTTGTAGGAGAAGAGAAAAAACTGTTTTTGAAAAAAATAACTAAAATGGCAGAAAATCCACTATGGCAGAAATTAACATTGTGGTATGTGTTGAACTCGGCTTGACTCAAAGAATGAGAGGAAAGTGGAAGTGCATTTCTAGAATAAGCCCTTGAGAAGTTATTATTGTAAACATCAACATTTGTCCAATTGATTGTGTTAGAGGACTTGGGTGGCATACAGTAAAATTGCTGTGAAGGTAGCTGACCATTTTATAACTGTGCCAAATTTAACATGAAAACTGTTCTTAACATGAAAATACAACATGGGTGAAATTAATATCATGGTGTCCATTAAACTTGGCATGGCCTAACAACTCAGAGGAACATGGACCCATGTCTACATTGCTTTGTGGAGATATTATTGTAAACATATTTCCATTTTTACCCTATTGGTGGAGTACCACACAAGTTCTATGAAGGTAGCCGAGACTTAATAAACAGCAAACTAAGCATTCTCAAACATAAAACCACTGACAGACGAAGTAACATTGATTATCTCATTACAATGGTGCCAGTCAAGGGGTGGGATGTATCGACTTTGACAAGGACCAAATTGTGATAGCTAGATGACTGGGTCAGAGAATCTACAAAATGGCAGGTCTTGTGGAGCTGGCAGATACCTACCAAAAGTGGTCCAAGGAAGGCCAACCGGTGAACCGGCAACAGGGTTATGGGCACCTTGATGTGTGCAGGGTGTGAAGGCTAGCCTGCCTGATCCAGACCCACAGAAGAGCTACAGTAGAACAAATCGCTTCAAAGATTAATTCTGGTTATGAAAAAAAGGTGTCAGAACACACAGTGAATCACAGTTTGCTGGGTATGGCGCTGCATAGCTGCAGACCAGAACGAGTACCCATGCTGACCCTGGTCCACTGCCAAAAGTGCCTACAATTGGCATGTGAGCATCAGGACTGGACAATGGAGCAATGGAAGGTGTTTCTTTTACATCATATGGATAGCCAGGTGCATGTGCATCATTTACCTTGGGAAGACATGGCACCAGGATGCACTATGGGAAGAAGGCATACATGACATTTGCATATTTTTTTGCAAATGTCAAATTTATGATAATTGAGATTCACAGTAGAGGTGCAACAACTAAATTGATAGACGATATTAATTGTTCATGAAAATCGTTGTCAACGAAGCTACGTTACTTCTGCTTTGAAAACGCATTTCGGAGAGTAAATACTAAAGTTGTGTCCAAAATGACATACTATACACGTACACTATGCACTGTGTACTCTACTGTCTAGTGCAGCGTTTCCGCAGACCCCTAGTGGTCAGTGGTGTAATCGCAGGGGGTCCTTAGGAAAGTTTTTAAAATGTTTCAATAAAATATTTTTTTGTTATGTATGTTATGCATCAAAAATATATTAAAATGAGATGTTTTAAAAATTTATCAATGTTTATTCAGTGTGCATCCACGTTACCTGAGCTGACAATCATTCAGTGATGGATTTTTTTTTTTTTTATTTACAAATAAAATGATAATTTGCAAAAACCCAAGAGTGGTACACAAGTTCAAGTGTTGCATCGATGGATAAACAAAATATAATTCAGTGTCAAATTAAATGTCACACCAGCAATAAAATGTAATTGAACCTGGTATTTGAATCAATCCCTGGGGAATGATAGGTTCTACCAATCAACCACAGATTGCTAGGACTGTAGAATTCAAAGCTTTTTGTGAATCCATAAAAACATACACACAATGAGAGCGATATGGATATATTTTTTTATATATATATATATATATACATCTCAATTTATATCTCTCTCACATTTGTGTGCATGTATAATTAATATTTCAGAAATTATTTAAAAAAATTCAAAAACTCTGCATCACAAATTTTGAAAAAAGCTGCAGCAAATCAAGCCTTTTTGTTTTTGGCTGCAACAATCACAAAAAGGGTCAGTGAAATCCTCAGTGAAAATATAAAAACAAGGATATAAGCTGTGAAGTGAAAATTCGTTTTTGGTCAAACTTTATTTAAAAAAATGCATTTTGGAGCACTTATCTCTATCTGGTTAAATTAAAATATTCAAATAAATTTAACCAGATTGAGATAAATGCTCCAAAATCCAGTTTTTTTTGGGTTGTTTTTACAGTTTGAGCAAAAACTAATCTTCACTTCACAGGTTATTTTCAAAGGTATACTTGTTTATGTGTGCAATGACCGTACAATCTTGAACTTGAAACAGCTCGGGTTTTGCACAAATCCATGTAAGCAATCATGTGTTACAGCTGTTTGAGTAAATTAGGCTCTGCCTCAACTGATTAACATGTGGCAGCCATTGTTAATAATGTCAACATATTTTTCATAATTGAGTTTCAAAGTCTTCTGAGTTGTTTGACACCAAATTTGTGAGGATTCCCCCAATTAGATTAGGTTTTATACATTATGTTAATTAGCAAAAATCTATGCGGGCAGGGCTAAAGTTAACTAAATTAATTAACAAGATAAACACAAGATCTGCTTTGCATCATAACACTGAGTAAAACCACAATAACACCAATATTAACTTCAACTTACAAAGTAGCAAATTATGTATAGTGTAAATTTTATTAACATTACAGTGTAGAAATATTCCCATAGTCATGAATAGTTTTTTCAAATTGTCTCTTTGTACATTGATAATATAGTCTAATTAACCAAATGCTGAGTTGTAGTAAATCAATTTAGAATCCTAGGTTGACATGTTGAGGAGGGTGAGATGTCTTCTGATGATCTGAGGTTGTTTAGGAATCAGAGGAGGAGTCTTTGACGTCCGTGCTTTCAGTAGCCTCACTTACTTCACTCATCTCTTTGCTCTCTCCTCCGCTGTCTCCATCACCCTCCTTCTCTCCATCCTGCATTGAGAGTTTCTGCACCAGCTCCGTGACTGCAACTGTCTGCGACGAAGGCATCTCAGATCCCCATAGACGCACACCAGGTTTCTGCAGCTACAAAAGAGCATCACTAAATGTTAATGATTGCACAACACGAGGACACTTTTGGTGAACTAGTGTATAGTGTACAAAAAATAGAGGATTTTCTCCACCCACCAAGTAAAGTTTTCCAGGGGATCATTACACAAATATTTGAAAATAACAATAAAGTATTATGCCAGCTTGTAAGATACAGATGTTATTTTTAGAAATGTATAGACATTAAAATATGGAAATAATAAATACACTTACAAATACATTAAACCTGATTCAAAAATCTGCAAGCTAATTCACAAAAAAACTATTTACAAACGCATAAACAAATTTATATTCACAAAATACAACTCACAAATGCAAAAAATTAATAAATACACAAGCATGTTAGTAAATTTCTAAATGTTTTTACATTTATGAATTAATTGTTGAATCTGCAGCTCAGGTGGATATGTTTATATTGTTCATATCTTACACACATTACATACATACACACACACACACACACACACACACACACTATATACATATATATATATAATATATATATATATAAATATAAAATAATACTTTGGATGTGTGTGTACCCATTTTGAGACTAGTCAGATTCTAAATCACACAAGTGTTCTTTTGGTTGTTGTTGTTTTTTTTTTTTTAAGGATGTCCTCTTTAGTCCATCAGATGTCAGTTTTCAATCCAAACCAAATCATAATATGCTTTTCCCAATGCCATCTCAATTCTTTATGCTCAAAAACACATTGTGAAGGTTGCAGTTTTTGGTAATGAAATGTAGCACGGATTCCCTCATGGACGTGTGTCGTAGATCTATGCAGAAGTGAAGATATTTTGTGAATAAACCAAGACCTTGCATACAGTGCCCTCTTCCTTTGCTGTAAACAATTTATTATTATTATTACTATTATTATTATTAAACCACTGGAGTCACATGCATTACTTTTATGATGCCTTTATGAACTTTTTGGAACTTGAAAGTTTTGGTTACATGGACTGTCAATAGAGGAACAGAAATCTCCCAGGTTTCATTAAAAATATTCATTTGTGTTCTGAAGATGAATGAACATCTTTTGGGTTTGGAACAACATGAGGGTGAGTGAGTGATGACAGAATTTAAGTTTTTGGGTGAACTATCCCTTTAAGCTGAAGTTGAACATTGAATGAACAACTGTAAACTGAAGCACTCCACTATAGGATTAATAAACTCATCCAAATGCATCTTATACTCATGAGATTAATCAGACATATACACAACACAAACGTAACATTACAACTTGCCTCTTCACAAAATAATGCAAATGTGCAAGTGATCTTGACCTTATGTAATGCGTTAGGTAGAATCATAAGACACATTGTGAATTGAGTGAATTCACTGACTGAATTTAAAGGATATTTTCATCAGAAGACAAAATCTGTGACTAAAAACAGTGAAAATTGACGCTAGAACTGAGTGGGAGCCTAGATTATATCATTTGATTTGATTATTTTATGCACTTCATTGCAAAGAAAACCTGGCTGTTAAGAAAGCATTTATTTTTAAACTAAACAATGTAACATGATGTTTGGTTTGTATTTATTCGTTGCACCCTCTTGTGGACTGTTGATGTAAAAATCTGGCGTTAACTAGTATTTTCCTCCAACTGAAATTCTTTAGAATTCGAATATAATTTGAATTTTGGAAATTTAAGCTGCAGTACAGACCTTTTTGGTGAAAAATGAACGAAAATCAATTATTGAGCAAGTACGTAAAAAATATAAATAAATCATGTGTTCAAAACGGTCTCCTTACCCCGATTTGTAATGTTAAGCTCATCATAACGATTTATACTTTCAGCTGTTGGGTCAGATTTTGCACGAAAAGTCAGTTTGACGTTATTTGTCTTTGCGTGGTTACGTCACGTCCGTAAACAGAAAAAAGAAGACCTGGCTACTATATCGCGTATGTGGGTGCTGAGGATGGAGAAGTGTTTGTAGCTTGTTTACTTGGAAATTAAATGTCATATCTAGATTGCTGCTTTTAATCTAGATAGTATAAAAGCAGCAATAATTGTTAGCATATGGGGAATAACCTGTTGTCAAAACCAAGAAACTTGTAATTGCAGAGAGCCTGTAGTTAAAATGGGAAAGAAACAGAGCCCATGCTAAAAAAGAGAATAAATATCAGCATGGTTTTTGAATGTTGGCAACAACTCAATGATATGAAGGGATTGAAGCCTTTTTTTTCTCTTCTGCTAAACAAGTAAGACATTTCAGTGGATCAATAGCTAACATTAGCGCATTTTTTTGCTTGATTAAGCTAGGTATCAAGTTTCCTGTGGTGGTTTTTTTTTTTTCACTATGGTCAGTGTGGTAAATTGTGCTTGTTTCCTGCTAGCTATGAGAGAGAGCGCAATTCACCTCTACTCCAAGAAAATTTAATCTGCCACCACCTCCGTTTTTAAGCACTGGAGTGAATATACAAACCATACATATACCTCAGACCAGAAGTCAGGAACCTTTTCAGCGGGCAGACATAAAAGCCAAAAAAAGTGTTATGATGAGGCAGAGAAAAGTAAAAAATTGTTGACGCTTTTATAAAGGTCTCTATTATTCTACATATCTACTATTACATAATTATAAAAAGTGGTGATATAATAAAGGTAATTTCACATTTTGCTTGTTCTTGACTTAATAGCCTGCACTTCACCTAATCAGCCTGTAGGTGACACTTTGACTTAATTTAACCAACTATGATAATTTCATCAAATGGTAAATCGATACAAGGTGCAGTACTTTAGGGAGAGTAAACTGAACACTACTTACCATTAACGCAACTTCCAACTATGAAAATTCGTACGCATGCTCAGACTTTTTTTTCTTTTAGCTATTTCACCTTTGTTAAAAAACTGAAAACAGACTGGATAAGTAGTTTTCAACCAATTGATGATTTAGACTGGGAAATTACTGCTCTCATTCCACATTGTCCACTTAAATTTCAGCTTGTTGAGCCACATCACGATTGGTTTGTGTATGATTTAGGTTAAATTTTTAAGCCTTGCCCTTTACACATAGACATTTGACCAGATTCTTTAATTGTATTGTGCACTGTAGAAGGTTAAACACCAAAAATTCTACCGATTTGTCATTGGGGAATGTTGTTCTCAAAGTGTTGGGATTATTCGCTGACTCATCTGTTGGCAGATTGGCAAGCCTTGACCCATCCTTGCTATTGACAGACTAGACCTTTTTTGGAGGTTCCTTATATACCATGAGTAGACGATTGTCTCACTTGTTTCATATTACCTTATTTCAACTTGACATCACTATTAGCCCTAAATTGCCCCGTCCCAACTTGTTGGAACGTGTTGCATGAATCAATAAAAATAAAAGTTTATTTAAAATAAATAAATTAATTAAATCTATCTATCTATCTTCAGTTGATTAGGTAAAACATCAAATACCTTGTCTTTATAAGTTTTTTGTTTAAATACAAGTCAAAGTACATTTACAAATCATTCCTTTGTTTTTATTAGCATTTTCCATACTGTCCCAACTTTTTCGGAATTGAGGATGTAAATTCCTCAAGGCGCATCAAAAAAAGTCATGTATCTTTGCCTCAAGAAATCATGTGATTGGATAATTGGCTCAAATAAGCAAAAAATTTTTTTTATAAATGGCATAGAGCAAGATGCGCCAGTTTCCCCTGAAGTAACAGTGTTCTAGACTTTTTTTTTTTTTCACTCAGCTATTGCCATCTATAGTAAATAATACACACTTTTTTTTTTAAACAGCCTTTCTTTAAAATCCTTATTTAAAAGAACCATTGTTTGTACTAATTCCCATAGATGGTGCTGTTACTATTTTTCCAAACGCCATTCTAATAAATAAATAAAAACTTTATTAAAATGCATAAGTTTTCAAATGTATTATGCAAGAAAAAAAAATCTAAGTCATAATTGAGTATCATTCACGAAGTTGAAGAAAAATTATTATATATATATATATATATATAATTTATTATTATTATTATTTATTTATTTATTTATTTTTTGCAATATTGAGGGTATCTGCAGGTATCGGGACTTCAAATTTAAAACCAAATTCAAGCCAAAAAATTGTTGTGTTCATGCATATAAATCCATTTCTGGGGATAAGTGAACTATAACAGTGTAAACCTCTACATATGTATATGGGAAACCAAAGCAATTATACTTTTTACCATTTTCATTAACATTTGTTCCAACACTGAATCCAGCATTTCCTTTCCACAACTTTCCAAAAAAGAAAAATAAAAAAATAAATTTTAGATGGATTACAGCAGTCAGAAGAGAAAAAGATGTCAAATTTACCAACTCTCCCTCAGCAGCTGTATTAGAAACTCCCCTCGCTGCAGTCGTGACTTTTCATAATTTAATGCCAGGTAATGTAACAAGGAGTGTTATAAATGTACATAAATTTTTATAATTTTGCCATTTTGTTATATAAACTATTGCACTGAATAATACATTTTTATTTGGGGGCACAAACAGTAAAATAATAGTAATATATTTGTAACTTAAATCACTTATATGCGTTAGACCGTGTGGCTTTTATTTTGGTGGAAAACCGCATCAAGACCTCTGTTTATTTGGCAATAATTTTTTTTTTTTTTTAACTTCACTTCTCCTTACCAATCAGGTGAAATGCTGTAAACCTTTGCCCACAAAAATGTTTGAGATTATGCCAACATAAGAAAATAAATGTGAACCTGGCACGTGTTGTGTCTAAATGCAGGTTATAAGCGACTCAAACTTTTACTCTGAACCGAGCCACTCTAAACTCGCACACTGAGTGAAACATGGTCACATGGGTTTACCATTTCAAAATGCAACGTGCAAAAATAAAATCATCTTTACAGTGCACTGTTAAGACCTTTGAAACATGAATTTAAGACATTTTAAGACTCTTAATGACACACAGAAATCCAGATATTGCGCAGCCCTATGTGGAAAAGTTTCAAGCAAATTCTGGACCTATGTGGGTCCTATATGGACATGCTGGCTGGGACATTGCGATGAATCACATTGCAGAAGCACCATTATTTTTCATAAAATTAAACAAACATACCTCATCTGCCATCTGTGTAAGGTTCCTCTTCATTGCATATGCATCTTCACCATCTGCATAGTATTTTGGCTCTACCTCACTTATTCTAAAGTAGAGTAGATCATGAATTTCTTATTTCACATAAAGCAAAGGAAGTTTAACCAAAAAAAGGGGGGAAAATGAGCAAGATACTTACTGAAATTTGAGTGTGTTGGAGTACAAATGTAGGGCTGCCCGATTGCTGAAAAAGCAATACAGTAAGATATTTATTTTTATATAATAGTATATATACACACACACAAACACACACACACACACACACACATATATACACACACACGGGCTGCACGATTAGGGCCAAAATGATATTCACAATTATTTTGATCAATAATGAGATCACGATTATTCATTGATTTTAGGGACAACATATTTTTAAATGAACTTTCATATTTAAAGGGTCATGAAACCTCCCTCTTTCAGCTCAAATCTACCTTTCAATATTTTTGAAAAATGCTATTTAAATGGGCGTGGATAGCTATGCAAATAAGGGAGGGGGAGGGGGTGTGGCAGGGAAAGGCAGGGGAGGAATAGAGGGGGGCAAGCTTTCACAACACTCACAATAAGGATTGATAGTGACAAAGTTTGCAGATGAGGCAGAGGACTTCTCTCCTCCTGAACCCCAAAAGCTAAATGTAGACAATAGATAGTAGTGCAGGTCCTCTGCCATATTTTAACTAGAGATGCACCGATGTATCAGCTGATAAAGGCTATTTTCCCAGCTATCCGTCGATAGTTTAGAAACATCCAATGATCAGGGCCGATTGTATCCTGTCAATCAAAAAAGGATGTGAAAACACATTGATCTCGAGCTGTGTGTAAAGATGATGTCTCTTGTGTGTAATGATGACAAAAATGCTGTTTGTAATTTTACACTGGAAGTTTTGGAGTCAAGTCAATCCCAGAGAGACACACACATTTTTATTTATATATATATATATATATATATATATATATATATATATAAAAATAAATAACAAAAATATTTGTAGAGTAGTATATTTCATATACTATACATGAAAAATTAAGAGACAGCATCTCATAGGATAAGAACACGCAGGCTCATGAGTAATTATGAGACACCGACACGTCATCGAAGTACTATGGTACATTGCCACGTCACTGCCTGTAACATCTGACAGGACGAGATTTTAAACCATGAAAACAAAAATAATGTAAAAAAGCTCAAAATTAA
>CM022768.1:17283757-17403757 GCA_012411365.1 Ameiurus melas | reverse complement strand
AGCTAGTTGGTAAGCTAATTTAGTGAATCTTATTTGGGAACAACAATCGGTCTATCTCGCTATAGCGTCAGTTAATGTGGCCGCTTCGCCCTAGACCAAATACTACAAGGCCATTACTCACCCGCGCATTGCGAATATTCATTCTGAAAAGTTCCTGACTTTTACTATATCTGTAAGGATTAATATATATTAGTTACAAACAAATGTGCACAACTAAACCCGTTTTTAGATAGCTATAGCTAACAGGTATTACTGCAAAATAGGCCCAATAACAATATTCGCTACCGCTAGTTGGCGCGGTGGAAAGTTGACTTTAAACGCGCATGCGCAATGGTTTGCGCATGCGTTTAGTCCATGTGAACGATGCATGCGTGAAACTCAAAACCGACGTCCCATAACCCGATAGACTGGAATAAAGTTGGTTTGATGTTGGACGTTTGATATTCGCAGATAAGCGGAAATTAAGGGACCGTCTCTAAAGTTACATACGACATTGAACACGTTTCTAACTTCAATAGCATTTGAAGGGAATGACTCACAGTAATATAACCAGTTGTAAAGTGTTGTAAAACCAGCTGTAAAAAAGCTGTATGATGCACACCTTTTAGATTTTTTATGTTTTTCAAAATAATCTTATAAATCATATATAAATATTGTCATGTATTTTATTACTGCATGGGCCCATTCACAAAATATACCATTATTTAAAGCTCAATAGTAGGGTCACGGGAACCTGGAGCCTATCCCAGGGAGCATCGGGCAGAAGGCAGGGTACACCCTGGACAGGGTGCCAATCCATCGCAGGGCACCATCATATACACACTCACACACCCATTCATACACTATGGACACTTTGGACATGCCAATAAGCCTACCATGCATGTCTTTGGACTGGGGGAGGAAACCCCAGCTACTTATTTTGATGTTGTGTTTGAATAGTCTTGCTCATCTAAATTTACAATGTATTTTTCAACCAACCAATTATGAACATCCTCTATGAATAGAGTAATATAACAGTGTCTCGGTATATAAAAAAGAATATAAAATGACAAAATCATTCTCCCCTCTACACATAACACTAAAAACAAATTATTAACATTAAAAATACAATTTTATAAAATATTAAAGATAAAATCATCTTTACCTTTGAGAACGTTTCTCTGTACTTCATCTCATACTCCATGAAATATAATACTTGCTGTGTAGTGATCTAGTATAAAAATCTTGTGTCCCTAGTCTCTGTTATTCACCACCACTTGAAAATAGCATTGGATTGTCTAAGAATAAAATATAAAAAAATAAATTATAATTACCTCTTATAGTGTTTCATTAACATTTATTCAACATACTCAACAATGGCTTAACATGGTCACTTTCACGTAAATTAATATATTCCTCCATGTTCATAGATTATTTTTCAATTGTCATAAGAGCAATGCATTTCCCAAAGGTATAAATAATTTTTTCTTACCTCCCCCACCGGCCATTTATAGTATCTCACAAAAGTGAGTACACCCCTCACATTTTTGTAAATATTTGCATCCTCAAAGGAGCACAAGGTCTCTAACTTCCACCAGCTCCGTGATGTCATCATGGAGGAGTGGAAGAGGACTCCAGTGGCAAACTGTGAAGCTCTGGTGAACTTCATGTCCAAGAGGGTTAAGGCAGTGCTGAAAAATAATGGTGGCCACACAAAATATTGACACTGTGGGGCCAACTTGGACATTTTCACTTAGGGGTGTACTCACTTTTTTTGCCAGCGGTTTAGACATTAATGGCTGTGTGTTGAGTTATTTTGAGGGGACAGCAAATTTACACTGTTACACAAGCTGTACAATCACTACTTTCCACCTTAATTTGAGGGTATTTACATCCAAATCGGGTAAACAGCATTGCACACTTTTTATATGTGGCCCCAACATTAAAAGATATAATCACATTAAAAGATACAATCAAATATTTACAAAAATGTGAGGGGTGTACTCACTTTTGTGAGATACTGTATGTGGCTGTAGTGTTTTCAGCTCTGAATGATGTAGGATATACATTTTTTTGTCCTTTGACTGTATGTCGGCAATGACTATCTCACATGTTTTTTTTTTAGACCACAGAGCTTGGATCTCCACACTCTTTTTTGCTCTTATACAGCTTTTCAAATGGAAGGGAGTGGGACTCCTGTCTTCCCAGATGGCAGGGAGATTTGTAAGAAGATGCATCAACTCCAATTCTTCCATCTGTCAAATGATTAAATGATTGTAATAAATGTCACCTGAATTTCATGCAATTGTTTATTTTGTGAGCATTTTAGTAGAATTTTATCATACAAACAAATCGGATTTTAGTATAATTGTAGGGGAGGAAAGTATAAACAATTCATCTGGTATTTTTGTTAGTTTTTAAACACATCTGTGTGTGGAAATGTACACATCATGTGTTAAATATACTAGCAAACTGATTGTGTTGAAAGCAACACAAAATGTGTCATCCTTAACTAAACACACAGTTTTAAGTGTGTAGGCATCACCACAACGGCCCTCCACTGGGTGGAATCCTATCCCTCAGTCAGATCCTTTAAGGCAGCGGTCCCCAACCTTTTTTGCGCCACGGACTGGTTTAATATCAGACAATATTTTCACGGACCGGCCTTTAAGGTGTAGTGGATAAATACAACAAAAGAAAATGATAGGACCAGCATAAAAACTGAGGTATTTTTAAAATATAATAATAAACGTGAATCCAATTTGAAATCGCAACTTTATTAGCAGCGTCCTCGTAACATCCTTTCTTCCCCCTAACGCTCTCTGTGGTAAGGTTTCAACATATCACGTGACCGAGACAAGCGTCTTGACATGCATCAAAAGTGAGTCGTAGAAGGATGTAACGGAGAGAATCCGGTTATTTTTCAGATCCAAATAGTAAATAAAACGGAAATAATGCAAGTTATTTATTCTCTCTGTGCGGCCTGGTACCAAATGACCAATGGACCGGTACCGGTCGGCAGACCAGGGGTTGGGGACCATTGCTTTAAGGTATCATGAAGGGGAGGAGTATCTGAATCTCAGAAACTCACAACTGGGGTTCCACAGGGGTCAATTCTGTGTCCACTGTTCTTTTCTATTTATACTACATCTCTAGGGCCTAAAATTGAGTCTCATGGCTTCTCATATCACTGCTATACTGATGACACCAGCTCTATTTGTCCTTCCAGCCTGAAAATCCATCAATCTCAGCATGCATCTCTGCCTGCCTGTAACTTTGTTAGATATTTTTTATTTTATTTTATCTACATTATCAAGTGATTACACAAAAAATTTAGATTACCAAACATCAGTTTTCAAACACCAAATTAAATGTTACAGAAAATGGTTGAAAGCAGCATATTACATAAGATTTATGAGAACATAACATTTTTCAGACAAAAAAACACAATAAAGACTGCTGGGTTTTGTTGCATAAACAAGATGCAAGTGTGACAGTCAAAGTCTCCAGAAGAATTGTGGCTAGTTCTGTGCAGCAATAACTGCATCTAAACGTTTCCGGTAATTGTTGGGTCAGTTCTGCCTATTGACTTGGAGGAACTTTAGCCCATTCCTCAGTACAGAACAGCTTCAACTCTGGGATGTTGGTGGTTTCCCTCACAAGAACTGCTTGCTTCCATTCCTCCTCAACATTTCTATATGATTAAGGTCAGGACTTTGACTTGGCTATTCCAAAAAATAATCCGTCTTTCTGCATGACCCACTTTCTCCTGAGATTCAGTTCAGATACAGATGTCCTGACATTATTCTTTAGTATATAATAATAATTATTATTCGGAATTTATTGTTCTATTGTTCAATGGTGGCAAGTCATCCTGGCCCAGATGCAGCAAAATAGATCCAAACCATGACATTAACACCACATTTCATGAAATAGA
This sequence comes from Ameiurus melas, assembly GCA_012411365.1. Taxonomy (NCBI): domain Eukaryota; kingdom Metazoa; phylum Chordata; class Actinopteri; order Siluriformes; family Ictaluridae; genus Ameiurus; species Ameiurus melas. Next base: position 17,399,841 of record CM022768.1, on the reverse strand, counting down.
CATGCATTCATAGATAAAGTCCTTATGCTGGAATACAGAGTTTTCCTTTCTCCAAACATAAGACTTCACATTTTAAACCAAGAAATTCTATTTTGGTCTCATCCATGAAACATTTTTCCAATAGCCTTCTGGCTTGTCCATGTGATCTTGAGCAAACTGCAGATTCACATACTTGTGCCACTCACAGATATGAAATATCAGATCAATTTCCTCAATGCATTAAATTAAAGTATAATATCCATCCATCCATTTTCTACCACTTACTCCCTCTTCAGGGTCAAGAGGAATCGGGAGCCTATCCCAGGGCGCATCAGGCACAAGGCGGGGTACACCCAGGACAGGGTGCCAGTCCATCGTAGGGCACAATCACATACACACACATTCATACACTATGGACAATTTAGATACGCCAATCAGTCTACCATGCATGTCTTTGGACCCCGAACCCTGGAGACAGGAGGTGATCGTGGTAATCACTAAACCTCCATGCGCCCCCCCAAGTAAAATATTAAAATTCTAAAGGATTCACAAACTTTTAATTATCACTGTATATTTGAGTATACAGAATTTACTCTTAATTTTCTTTATTTAAAAAAAAATCTGCAGCAGGATAATAGCAATGTGTATGTGTATGCACAAGTAGTGTACATAATGAATGGGCACATGATAACTCCTTACCAAGTCATCATACTTTGTTTCCATAGTACTGCAACTATTTTCATTGAGAGATTTACAGTATTGACAGTCAAACTACCCTCAGTACTATGAGATGCATCAAATATCAGGTGTTTTGTGAAAACATTTTATCAAATGTATACATTGTATCACTACATCAACGTGTAGTCCTCCAGTTCTGGAGGACCAAACTGATCATTTCTATGTTGAATATCCAAAGCTTTTGGATGGTATAATTTAAATATAGTCACTTTTATAGGATAAAAAAAAAATATATAGGAACTAGGATAGCTTCCTAGTTCCATGTTGTACTAAGCCTAAAAAACTTAAATAATATTGCTTTATTCACCCAGGAAAATTTTTACAAAATGTTGTGTACTTACCATAAGAATTGGTGCTTGAAGGCTTGTCCCCCATATCCACTGAAATTTATTAGACTTTCAATTTTACACTTAGAGTGAGCACTATCTTCATGATCTAAGGTAGTGGATGTTTGGCCTTTTTTTCAGCCTAATGATGCCTCAGTTCACTGGCCATAACAGCTCTTTGAACTTCATATTGGAAGTTAACAACAAGGTCCAAATGTCACACTTGAAATAAACATTAGACCTTTTATCTACTTACTTGTAAGTGAAAAAATGAGGGAATAACACACCAGGCCATGGAATAGCCAAGCAGCCAACTGCCCAATTACTTTTGTCCCTTAAAAAGTTGGGGCCACATATAAGTGCTGCAACGCTGTTTACCCGATTTGGATGTAAATACCCTCAAATTAAGGTGGAAAGTCTACACTTTCATTAGTTATTTCCAACTCCAATATACTGAGTTAGACAGCCAAATACAATAAATACAATTTAAAATAATTGTCAATGTCCACATATTGAGGGAACTGACTATATAGTCTGCAATGTAATGCAATAAATGCACTAGCTATGATGCCACCAGACACAACAGTCTTCAGGCACTGTGTGCATATGCTCTCACCTCTGTCTTTCTGAAGAAAAATCTTCTTTATGCTATGTGGAATCCTTTCTTTTCAATTTTTTCTAAAATATTAACAGTTATAATAAACATTTGATATTGCTGGTGGTGGCTTTATTTTGCTGCTTGTATTAGTCAGTCAATAATTTTATTATTGAATGATTAAAACAATCTACAAGTCTGTGAAAAGAGGAGAAATAAATCCAGCTCAACCACAAAGGCTTTATTTCCAGTTCATACAAATTAATGTATTCCACTATGAACTATATGGTATCCACTGACTAATGAAAAAAATTTCACATTTTTAAAAATCACTCTGGCCTATAGGATCATCTTTTTTTTAAATGACAGTTTTAAATGAGTAACCATTTCAAACAATACAAAAGAAAAAAAACATATGCTTGTACTACTGTTCATATTAATGGAGCACATGATTGTATTCTGCCAAATAACAGTACATAAATACAGTGCTCTGCATGCCCTCCCTGAATAGAAGATGTACACAGCATCAAATGGAGACAGATGAAAAAGCCATCAGAGTCATGTGAGAGGTTAATTGCATGTATATGAAGTGAGAGAATAGAATAATGGAAAGAGAAAAAGAGGGAGATATACAACAGCATCGAGTATGACTGAAGTCATGTTTGCATGAAGACTTGTTTGTATTTCAGGCAAAGATGGTTTCTTCCCTCCTTTTCTTAGTTAGAATGGTGCCAGGCTTATGCTGGGCATCAGGGTGGTTGGCGAGCTCAGGTGGGCATGTAGAAACAGGACTCTCCAGTATGGCTTGCTTCAGGTCATAGAACACAGACGAGTCCTCTTTGGTCAAGAAGGTCATGGCTACCCCACTCTTTCCAGCACGACCCGTTCGGCCAATACGATGGATATAGTCTAGTAGCACAGAAACAACTCAAATGTTACTTTCAAGAACATTCTACATTATATGCTCAAAAGTATGTGCACACCTGCCCATTACACCAACCATGCCAATTCCAAAGTCATGGGCATTAAGATGGAGTTACTCCCCCTCTGCTGTTGTAACAGCCTCAACTCTTCTTGGAAGGCATTGCACTACATCTTAGAATGTGCCTACAGGGATTTGTAACCATTCAGCCACAATAGCATTAGTGATCAGTGGGCCTAAGTTCAGGGCTTGGGCAATTTGAATTCTTCTACATGAACCTTAGCTAACCATGTCTTTATAGACCTTTATTTTGTGCACAGGGGCACGGTCATGAGGAAAAATCTTAATGCTACAGCATACAAATACAGTCAACATTAACTGTGTGCTTACAACTTTGGGCAACATTCTAGGGAAGGCCCACATATGGGTGTGATGATCAGATGTCCACAGACTTTTGGCCATATAGTGAATGTCACATCACTTCAAATTTGATTTTGTCATTGGCAATTACAAAGTAACATGGTGAAAAGAAAGACAATCCCTGTCACATCAACGCTTCTATTTTTACACTCATCTATCATGAGAACAAATAATCAATATTTAAAGAATAGACAGTACTTATTGTTTAACATTTGAGATGAAGAGGGAAGAGAAAAAGGGAGTAGAGAAAACTCACCCTCAATATTCTTGGCCATGTCGTAGTTGAGAACCATGGAGACATCATGGATATCAATACCTCTTCCTGCCACATCCGTGGCCACTAGGATATCCTTGGCTCCAGCCTTCAGGTTGGATAGAGCAAACTCTCTCTGCTCTTGTCCTTTACCACCATGAAGTGTACAAGCATTGTACTGGGAAGAAAAGCAACAGAGGGAATTTAGGTGCATCTGCTGTCCTCAATGCAGTCAATGCATGCATAAGGCATGATAGTGGCATGTGATTAGAGTTCAAATAAAATTATATTATTCCATCCACAGTGCAACAAGTGTAAGACAAACATGATGTACAAAAATACAATTTTACTGAACTGGCAAGACTAGTATAATATAACAAATACACAGGACATTAAGCAAACACTATACAAGCGGCTGGATTTAATTACAGAATTGTTCGGGTGAATCACAGCAGCTTAGGATCATCGTATTTTAGTGTATTTTTTTTTTCAGATTCCATTCAGTTTTGTCATTGGACAAGTACAAGCCAATGAAATGGAGATGGAGTCTAACCACAAGTGCAAAGTAGCCAAGTAGCACTAAGAGTGTAGTGCAAAAAGAGACAACGATGTTGGGTGGCAGTAAAGTGCAATATTGATGTGCAAATGGAATGATATGGACTGAAAATAGTGCAAACAGCATCCATGAGTAATGAAGTCAATGTCAAGAATCATGAATTAATGAATAAAGTGTACAAAATAGAATGTTATGTTAATGGTAAGTGAATATGTATACAGTGACAAGTGAAATCCAAAGACAATAGTATAGTAGCTGAATGTAGGGTGTAGAAGAATGTGCAATACCGCAAATTGTATAAAGTTAGCTAGTGCAAAAGTAGATGTATGCTTGCAGAAAGTAGTATGTGCAAACTGTGTAATTAAAAGTGCAAACAACACTTTTATTGCTGTTTGCAGCATTGGGGAAGAAGGAATTAGCAATGTTGTGAGGAGTTCAGCAGATTGAATGCTGAGGGAAAGCAGCAGTTCCCTAGCCTATTGATGTGACTGTGAAGGCTTCTGTAGCGCTTTCTGGATGGGAGAAGAATGAACAATCCGTGGATGGGATGAGAGCTCCTTGATGATGCCACATACCTGCTGTGTTGGCATCTTTGTGCACCAGCAATATGTTGGGTGGTTTCACCACCCAATGGAAAGCCTTCCAGTCAGAGACTGAGCAGCCTCCATACCACACTGAAATGCAGTTCATCAGTGTGCTCTCAATGATACAGCTTACTAGTATCAGAGTAGATACAGTGGTGATTGAAAGTTTGTGAACCCTTTAGAATTTTCAATATTTTAGTAAATATTACCTAAAACATTATCTACTTTTAGGATTAAAAATCTGATTAAGAGAACCCAAGTAAACAAATGAGGCAAAAGTACATGAACCCTTTGCTTTCAGGACCTGGTGATCAAGTTCAGTCTTTAACATTTGTCGGTAATCAGGATTTTGTAAAAGGGATACATTAAAGCGCCAACTAAATGATTTCTTCTTCTCCGTTTGTGGCCACACCTCTAAACTCACCAGGGCGTGATCTGAGACTAGGATGTTTCCGATTGAACAATCAGCAACAGATGAAATGAGTGATTTAGACCAAAAAAAAAAAAAAAAAACTATTCTAGAATAAATCTTATGGACTGAAGAAAAAATGAAAGAAAAAAAAAATAGTCCCTACCAGATGGGTTCAAAAGTCTCCAAATATCTGCAAGACCAAGATTTTTACACATCCTGTGAAACGTCATTAATGCTCTAGGGGGCTTACACACTTTTGTAACGCTATGATCAAGGCTAAACTTCTTCTGAATTTCTGCTAAAACAATAATTACTCTCCCTAATTTATCTTTAAACTGTTTGAGACATTTGAATTGTAGATGCTTATTTACCAATATAATGACTCCCCTGCTCTGACTCGAGCCATCACTAAAGAAAACATGACCGCCCCATATCTTCCCAAATTTTCCAGCTTCCTGCGGGGAAAGATGCGTTTCTTGAAGAAACACAATATCGTATTTCTTACACTTAGGAAAAGTAATGACGTTCCTTCTTTTTATGGGGTGTCCTAACCCATTCACATTCCACGTGGAGAGAGATAGTACACCCATATTAACACCTGACATTTTGATATAACAAAAAAAAATTAATTGTGTGCCAAAAAAAATTAAAAAATGATGAAGACCACAATTTAACATTGATACAACAATAAAACCCCAAGCATCCCCCCCAAACAAAATCAGAAAAAAGAAAAACCATGAGCATCAACCCCACGCATGACAGCTCCAACCGGCGCCAATCCCCCTAAACTCAAAGAGTCCATGTACGCCTACGAGAGCCCCCGCGACAACTCTGCCATCAGATTGCACGATTCTGAGGCAAAATTACATAACATAAAATCATTTCTAAAATAAAATACACCCAACCAATAAGCAGAGTAAACACAAATAATGTATAGACTAATTCACAGAAGTGTCTCAAAGGTGTTCCTTCACAAAAATTCCAGCCGTTCATTATAGAGCCGTTCAGTTTCCTCAGAAAAACAAACGAATAATCAGCAAGCCTGCTGTTATGAAAGAATGACGTCATTATTTCATAGTCCCATGGAAATACTCCACAAATTCACGGACTTCAGCCAACAGGAATCACAAGCACAGGAGCGAGCAGAGACATCTGCCACTGGCTGAACCAGTGATATTCAACAAAAGAAGCCCCGCCGCTAGGCGGAGCCAGCACAAAAGGAAACAAAACTGCATCCCGGTTCCTCTGATGGTCAAGAGTCAATTCACTCGGAGGCCGCATAATTTTGTGGTCATCTGTAGTATCTATTATTAATCTGGGCTGGAACTTCATTGTAAAAGTGATCTTCCATCCATGCCAAAGTTTCTTTAAGGAAGTGATATTTCACAAAACAAAACTTATTTCCTGTTATGTCGAGCAGACTAGGGAAAAGCTCGTCCAGAAATTTCACCATATCTCTGCCTTCTTCATGCTCAGGAACTCCAATAATCTGCAAATTATTCCTTTGGCTTCGATTTTCCAAATATTTTTTCCAAGTCTCTCTTGGTCGCGGGGGGATTAGCGGATACTGCCCTTTCCGAAGACTCCAGATACTCGATTCGTTTCTCTACATCCGCCACTCTTGTAACTAACTCAGAGAATTTTATTTCTATCGTGGTAACCGAACATCGTATTACAGTGAGATCTTCCAAGTCAGCAACAACCTTCGTCAACATCCCCGACATGTTGGACAGTTGGCGCTGGATTTCTTCTCCCGCCGCACCACCCAAAACGAGTCCGCGGTCCACAGGCCCGTCCGGACTCTCATCTTGGACACCTAAGTGTCTTTTAATGTCTCCAGAGCTCGAGGATTTTAACTTCTTTTCCATGTTTACCTCAAACTGCAAAAGTGTAACTGGGTATACCGAATTTCACCAGATTATATCATGCAAATAATTAGAAAAATTAGCAAAGTGCGCAGAGCTGTCTTTCACACATCTGCCCTTCGCATGGCCTCACCTGACCCCCACTTCTATTGAATTAAGATCAGGACTTTTGACTTGGCCATTCCAAAACATTGAGCTTATTTTTCTTTAACCATTCTTTGGTAGAACAACTTGTGTGCTTAGTGTCGTTGCCCTGCTGCATGCACCACTTTCTCTGGAGATTCAGTTAATGGACATATCCTGACATTTTCCTTAAGAATTTGCCATTATTATTCAGAATCCACTGTTCCATCAATGATCGCAAGTCATCCTGGCCCAGATGCATTAAAACAGGCCCAAACCACGATATTACCATCACCGATGTATCACAGATGGGGTAAGGTTCTTAAGCTGGAATGCAGTGTTTTCCTTTCTCCAAACATAACGCTTCTCATTTATACCAAAAATTCTATTTAGTCTCATCCTTCAACAAAACATTTTTCCAATAGCCTTTTTGCTTGTCCATGTGATCTTTAGCGAACTGCAGAGGGGCAGCAGTGTTCTTTTTGGAGAGCAGTGACATTCTTCTTGCAACCCTGCAAGGCAAACATTTTATTCAGTGTTCTCTTGATGGTGGACTCATGAGCATGAACACTAGCTAATGTGAGAGAGGCCTTTAGTTGAATTAGAAGTTACCCTGGATTCAATTGAGACCTCAGAGACTATTACACGTCTTGTTGTTGGAGTGTTCTTTGTTGGTCGAACACTCCTGTGGAGGGTAACAATGGTACTGAATTTCCTCCAATTTTACACAATCTGTCTGACTGTAGATTGCTTGAGTCCAAACCCCTGAGAGCTGGTTTTGTAACCTTTTCCAGCATGAAGAGCATCAACATATTCTCTTTCCGAGGTCCTCAGAAACATTTGTTCAAGCTATGATACACTTCCACAAACATGTGCTGTGAGGATCACACATTGATAGATCCCTGTTCTTTAAATAAAACACTCTCACCTGATTGTCATCCCACTGATTGAAGTCACCTGACTCTAATTTCACCTTCAAATTAAACTGCTAACCTAAAAGTTCACATACTTTTGCCACTCAGATGTAATATTAGATAAAGTTCCTCAATACATAAATGTATAAAATTTTTGTCACATTTGTTTAATTGGGTTCTCTTTGTCTACTTATAGGACTTATGCGAAAGTCTGAAGTTTTGGGTCATATTTATGCAGAAATATTGATTATTCTAAAGGCTTCACAAACTTTCAAGCACTACTGTAGGTGTGCTTTTATCATGAAGTAAAGCTGCTGTTGCACCTTCTTGTTTAGGGTGGAGGTGTCCACGATGAGACCTTTGGTCTTCTGGATGTTGAGGGACAGGTTGTTGTTGGCACAGCACACCAACAGGTGCTGAACCTCCTCCCTGTAAGCCTTCTCATATTCATCAGTGAGCATGGGTACCATATTTGTCATCTGCTAACTTGATTAAGTTAGAGCCATGAACAAATTCACAGTTGTGGGTGAAGAGAGCAAAGGAGAGAACTAAACACACAGCCCTGTGTTTACGCTGGTGTTCAGTATAAGGGTGGAGGAGATGTGGTTGTCAATCCAAACAGACTGTGTTCTCCAACTACGGACAATTTGGAAAGTCCACAGTGCACGTCTCTGTACTGGGGGAGGAAACCGGAGTGCCCGGAGAAAACATGGAGAACATACAAACTCCACACACACAGGGCAGAGGCGGGATTCAAACCCCCAAGCCCAGAGGTGTGAGGCAAATGTGTCCTCTGACTCAATAATAATATTGATACAATACAAATTTCAACAACAAAAAAAAACTACCGTAATTTTCGGACTATTGAGCGCACCTGAATATAAGCCGCACCCACTAATTTTAAAAAGAAAAACAATTTAGTACATATATAGGCCGCACTTGTCTATAAGCCGCAGGTGTCGACGTTGTAACTGTCATGATTCATGACGTAAACGAAGCAGGACGGATGCAAGTGCAGTTAGGACAAGACCTTTTATTGAAACAGAGGAGAGCAGACTCAAGAGAAACAAGAAACACAAAACATGACCAACTCAATGAACTAAGGTAACTAAACCAACCAACCTAAACATTAACTATGACATGAAACAAAGCCTCTATATCTATACTCTATAAACCACTTCTACATCTATATTCTAAACTAAGTCTATACAACTCTAAGCTATCCTATCCGCTACTAGGCTATAAGCTATGCTACAAGCTACTAGGCTACAGGCTAAGCTATGCTATAAGCTAACTAGCCTTGACATGAACTCAGACATGGCTAGGAAACATGAACAAGAACTAAGACACATGGCATGAACAAAGACTAACTATATTCGCTATCTCTATATCTAATTACCCACGTTGTGCGTGTCATGGCTCCCGGTATATATACACACCAGCCTTATTAGCCCTGAACTGCTAACAGCTGCAGGCAATACCAAAACACACGTGACTCGACAACACATGACAAGACGGGGCGGAGACATGACGTCACCAATATGCATTTCTTCGTGTTTTCCCTGATGAGGGGGTGTGCATGAAGCGCAAAAGACTGATCTGGAGAATGTAGTGTGAGCGCGTTAAGATTTAATTCGAACAATTTCATTGGTCCACTGTGACCTGTTGGCTAATTTCATTTGTCTGATGTGACGAGGCTAAATGTTTTGGCGGCATGAAACTCGTCAGCCCATGAAAATCCATAAATTAGCCGCATCATTGTTTAAGCCACAGTGTTCAAAGCGTGTGAAAAAAGTAGCGGCTTACAGTCCGGAAATTACGGTACAAGTCTAAGGCCTTAAAAACTAAACTCCACAGAACAGAGGCATAATGATAAGCAAAATCATAACTCATCACATGTAGCAGAAATGAGGATGTGACAGCATGTAAATACACTTAAGTAAACAAACATATCAAAGAACAGTACTGAGTGGTAAATGTGGGTAGTCCTGGGCAATATTGGTGCAAATGGTGATAGTGGTAGTAAGTGCATTTTACATACCCCCATTTTCTCCAGAGACTTGGGCAACAACCTTTCTTTTTTATTTTATTTTTTTTTTTTTTTTTTTTTTTTTACTGGTTCTAAAATAAGTTCGGAAATAATTTTTTTTTAATTTTTTTTTAAAAACATAGTGGCTGTAAACATGACTGTCTGAAAAAGGGGGGAACAAATAAAAAATAACACTGTAAAATAGTAAAAATTGACAAAAATCTTTGGAAAAAAAAACAAAAAAACCCAAACAAACAAATTAACAAGAATGCTTACTCATAATACAAAGAATTTAAGGCACATCATTTTAAATAGCATACTTTGCTTCAGACCTGTCTGTATTTGTGTTTTCCAGACTCAAAGTTTAACATCATCTTCTCTGGATCCTCAGCCTCATCGGTGTCTGGTTTTTGATTGGTCACAGGTATGTGTTCCAGAATCTTTTGGACATCAGGTTCAAAACCCATGTCAATCATCCTGTCAGCTTCATCCAGTACCACGTATGTGCATCTGCTGAGTACCAGGTAACGATTCTCCAACACGTCAATCAAACGACCGGGTGTGGCTATCACTATCTGATGATCAGAACAATAAATATGAACATAACTAAAACAATACTTCTTAAATCATTTTGATATTTTTGTTATTAATATCCTGGTTTTATGCACTAGCCGGTGGCATGACCGTAAGAGTGAAAAATGGTTCAAATAGATTATATGTAAATTAGTAATACTGATACTCTGTAGTGATTTGAAACCTCACGAACCAAAGAACAAAACCTACTGCTCTAAAAGCTGCTATACTTCATTTCAGGTCACTAAGCAATAAGTCCTTCCTAAATGGACAGAAAATCCATGACCTAGATTAGATTTTTCTGACAAACATGGCTTTGTAGCAATGACGACTTTGAAAAACTATAAAGGGAGGGACCTGATTTGTTGAAAGCAGTGTTCCTTAACATAATCTAAGACTAATAATAAGCATATTAATGTGTTGTTTAATAAATTAATTCTGATAACTATTGATGTGGTGAAGCTTTTTTGTTCAACGGCATTTATTTAACATTTATGGAAGGAGTCTCAGTTTACGCTTTATTTTTTCCCTGAGTGTTCATGGCTACGCCTGTCTCTCTCTCTATGCATCTGTGTACATGTTTTTGTGTCCAACTATAAACTCTTAAATGTGTGATGTGTTGTTTATTAATAAATACGTTTTCATGGAGTTAATAGTAAGTATGGAGGCATTGCCTGCCTATATAGTAGCACTTTTAAGCAAAAATCTATTGGGGATTTTTCCACTTTCGAATATCTTGTGTTCTTAAGGGCACACAGGGTTATATATCACCCACCCTGTCCAGGTCTCCTTGAAGAACTTGGATCATGTATTACTCACCAGAGACTTTTAATATTAACTTTGATAAACTTTTAAACTTTTAAAATGACTGCTATCAGTTATTTTATAAGGCTACTGAACTCCTTCAATGTTACACAACATGTAATGGGCTCAATACACATGGTCATATGTTTGATCTAGTTATACAGACCCCCTCTGAGACTATTGGAATGGGCAAGGCCAATTAATTTCTTTCTGTTATACACCAAAGACATTTGGGTTTGAGATCAAAAGATGGATATGAGATGAGAGTTTAAGATTTCAGCTTTTAGGTCCTGGTATTTACATCTACATATATTAAACAACATGAAACATAGAACCTTTAATATCAGACCACCCAATTTTTAGGCAGGCAAAAGTACAGCAAGAGATTAGTCTTGAAGTAAATTCAAGTAAATAACACTTAATATTTGGTTGCATATCCCTTGCTTGCAATAACTGCATCAAGCCTGATGGTACGTTCACACGTACAGCGATTTTATCACCAGTCACTGTACTATGAAGTCGCAGGTAAACGTGTTCCTATTACTGATTGCCATAGTAACATGGGTAGTGCAACTAACTTCCACTTTTGACAAGAAACCAGTTTTCTTGCTGCTAAAATGAAACATTCTGGAGGGAGAAGATCTTTTATACAATTCATGTACTGTATATATGCATCATATCCTACTAAATGAAGGAGAAGCGGTTTGTGCTTGACCATCTACCTGCAGCAAAAGCACAAACACTAATTAGCTTAGCTTATGGCCTTAGTAAAACAATAATGAAACACTCACACTTCACCCAAGATAGGAGCTACACTGAGATTTTGCTCGACTGCAACAAAAATTGAGTATTACATTATTAATTAATATTTATTTATTGCTTTAAACCCACTAAGATCCTACGGTAAGCTAAGCTAATTCACTACCGCCACAATGGTGCTGCTTCTGCTACTGAGCACAGGTGGTCACAGATGACATGCACTCTAAAGTCTTCACTCCCATTGGGAGTTGCTGTACCAAGTCACTTCAAATTTGCATAAAGTTAAACTTTTCTCAACTTTGTGGCATCGCTGGACACATTATATTTGATTTGGCCAGTATAAAACCTTTCATTTTCCCCTTAATAAAGTCCTTTGTTGAGTTGGCAGTGTGTTTTGGATCACTGTCTGCATGATAAAGTTCCTCCAGATTAATTTGGATGCATTTCTCTATAAATTGGCAGACAATGTAAATTTCCGAATTAATTCTGCTGCTACCACCATGAGTTACATCATTAATAAAGATTAGTAAGCCTGCTCCAGAATCAACCATGCAAGCCTAAGCCAAGACACTATATCTCCACCAACTTTCACAGATGAGCCTGTATGCTTTGGATCATGAGCAAATCCTTTTTCTTCTCCACACTTTGGAAGTGGTTAATCTCGGTACCAGAACTTTACTGGCTTTCTGATTCTTACTGCCACCGATTGGTTTGCCATCTTATGGTATGGCCTCTACATTTTTGCTCTCAAAGTTTTCTTTGAACGGTGGAATTTGATACATTCACCCCTGCCTGTGGAGGTTGTTTGTGATATCACTGACTTGTTTTTATATTTTTCCTCACAGCTCTTTTATTTTCTGTTATAAGCTGTTTTCTTGGCCGAACATTCTGTGTCTGTTGCTCAGTACACCAGTAGTTTCTTTCTTTTTCTGGACATTCCAAATTGGTGCACTGGCTATGCCCAATGTTCGTGCAGTGCCTCTGATTGATTTATCTCTTTTTTCAGCTTCAGAATGGTTTGCTTTTCTCCCATAGACAGCTCTCAGACCTTCAGAGCTATTGGCTGTTTAAACAATCAATCTAATGGCACCTTTCCACCACACGGTACAGCTAGACTCTACTTTGCTTGCTTTTTGGGGGCTTTACACTGTGGATAATACCTGATATCCAGTACTTTTTTTTGTTATAGTACTACTTCAGTCAAGGTGCCAAGCAAGCTGAGACGATACTAAATGTAAGCCATACACTGAGGAACTAGGGAATACTCCTTAACAAGTGGTTCTGTATTTTGACTGAATGCGTCATTTAATACACACTTTGCATATGGTAATATTCTACTAATTGACAATAATGCATCATTTATATCATTACAGATAAAATTACAAAGGTTTCCTTCTTAAATTTTTACATCTCGCTTGTTACTGATTTACAAACAAGCATTTATCAAACTCACTCCTGTCGCGGCTGAATCTAACTTGGTCAATAGAGTACTACATAGGTTCTAAAACGCTGTTATTTTAGATCTTTAATAGGGTCCATGTTCAGTGAACAGGAAAGACATTTGGAATATGGCCTGACCATGTATTTGTACAGGGATTCAATAATACAACATTATTCCTGCATGAAGGTGAGTAGAAGATAGCACACACATTGAGGTGGCACAAAATTGCAGTGGAAAAGCAAGCTCAGAATAGTAAAACAAGCAGAGTTGAGTCGAGCCGTACCGTGAAAAAGTGGCTTAACAGGACACACATGTCAGTCACATGTTCCAATATTTATACTCTCATACAAATTGGTGGTCTGATACCAAATGTATTGCATTCGATCATTTAACACATCTATATATAAACACCAGGAAATAAAAGCTGAAATCCTAAACTCCCACCTCACATCCATCTCAAACCAAAATGTCTTTAGTCTACAGCAAAAAAAAATGAATTCCAATAGTTTCAAACCTATTCAGATAGAAGCAAACCTGTATACAAACCTGATTTGAATTGTACAAATGCCTTCAAAAATTATGATATTTTTTCATATTGCCCACAAACAGAGCTATTTTGGCTCCCTGAAAATAAAAAAAATAGCAAAGTTGCTGACCTCACATCCCATCCTAAGTTTAAAACCTTGGTCCTCTCTGGAGATTCCACCAATCACAGCCACTGTCCGAATGCCCAGCGGTTTGCCAAACTTAATGGTCTCTTCTTCAATCTGCTGGGCCAACTCACGTGTGGGGGCTAAAATCACAGCATAAGGTCCCTGATCGGAATCCTCAAGCCTGAACACAAACACATGAATATTCGCAAACATGTAGCACCACAGTATGATACCTTTGTAACCTTTTTGTGATTTCTGAAAGGCATAATTTCACTTCATGCATTGGCTGATTTTAATGTTTGTATTTATGGTTGTAAAAATAACCAGAAGACAACATTTTTTCTAATTCAGTAATTTTATATATACATTCATGGGAAAAGTACACCTTCCTTCAATTCTCTGTTTTTATTGATCATGACATAACTATTGTGTGGTCCTCATCAGCTTCTATAAACAAATAACGTCTGGTGACCCCTCCCCCAATAAAAAAATTAAATAATAAAATATTTTTATTATTAAAAATAACAATAAAAAAGGAACACAACTGATTTCCTTATGTAATCATCCCCCCCCAAAAGTAAACCAACAGAAACCAGGATGGACAATATAAGTACACCCTGCCTACTTTTCCAAATCATTAAGAAAGTAATTAGAAGCCAGGTGTTAATTATGAATTGCACAAGATTAGTTAATCATCAAAAGTGTGACTACCTCTATAAAAGCAGAACTTTTGGCAGTTTGTTGTTCTGGAGCACTTAGGTGTGTGTCTACATCATTTCAAGAAGAAAAGACATCAGCCATGATCTCAGCACAGCAACTGTTGCTGCTTAACAATCTGGGAAGGGTTATAAGGACATCTCCAAACAATTTGAAACTCTACAATCAGAAGGACTGTTTATAAATGGAGAGCCTTCAAGACAGTTGCCAAGCTTCCCAGGAGTGGGTGTTCCAGCAAATTCAGTCCAAGGTCAGAATGTTTAATGTGCAGAGATATAAACAAAAGCCCAAGAGCTACATCATGTGACCTACAGGACTCTTTAAGCAAATTAATTGTTTATATTCATGACAACACAATCAGAAAAACACTGAACAAGTATGTAATTCATGGAAGGGTGGTTAGGAAAAAGTCCCTTCACTCCATAAAGAACATGGCAGCATGACTTTGGTTTGCAAAACTGCATCTATACAAACCAAAAGTTCTGGAACAATAAACTTGGACTGATGAGACCAAAGTGGAGATGTTTGGTCATCATGCACAGCACCATGTTTGGCAAAAACCAAAGACAGCACATCACTACAAACACCACATACCAACTATCAAGCATGGTGGTGGAGGGGTGATGATTTGGGCTTCTTTTGCAGCCACAGGACCTGGGAGACTTGCAGACACCGAGACTATGATGAACACCACTTTATACTAGCGATGCACTGATGTATTGGCCAATATTAATATTAAAATTGCCTTCATCGTAACGGCCGCTAGTTTAAAGACATCCGATAATCAGGGTTCGATTATATCCTGTGAATCAAAAGAGGGCAGGAAAACACAGTGAATTCGTGCTGTGTGTAAAGATGTCTCTTGTGTGGAATTATTTTGAATTGGGTGACTGATGACAAAACTGCAGTTTGTAAGCTCTGCACTGCTAAAATTTTACACCACATGCTGCAGCAAAGCAGAAGCAGTGCATATTTTTTTCAGCATGTTGGTTAATGAATGAGTGATTTTACACTGGAAGTGAGCAGCAGTGGAGCAGGAGTTTCAGCGTCAAGTCTAATAGATTTTATTCGGCGTGCTGCTGGAGCTGAATTATAGTGCCCTTACATGGTTGAAGGTAGTATTTATTTATTTTATTTATTTATTTATATATATATATATATATATATATATATATATATATATATAATATTATATATATATATATATTTATTTATATATTTATATATATATATATTTATATATATATATACTTGTTGTGTATATTATATATATATATATATATATATATATATATATATATATATATATATATATATATATATATACATACATATATACATACATATATACATACATATATACATACATATATATATACACAAAATTATATATATATATATATATATATATGTATATGTATATATATATATGTATGTATGTATATATGTATACATACATACATATACACACACACACACTGCTCAGGTGTTATGACAGCCCAGGTTGCTCTGATAGTGGCCTTCAGCTCTTCTGCATTGTTGGCTCTGGCATATCGCATCTTCCTCTTCACAATACCCCATAGACTTTCTATAGGGTTAAGGTCAGGCAAGTTTGCTGGCCAATTAAGAACAGGGATACCATCGTCCTTAAACCAGGTACTGGTAGCTTTGGCACTGTGTGCAGGTGCCAGGTCCTGTTGGAAAATGAAATCTGCATCTCCATAAAGTTGGTCAGCAGCAGGAAGCATGAAGTGCTCTAAAACTTCCTGGTAGACGACTGCGTTGACCTTGGACCTCAGAAAACACAGTGGACCAACACCAGCAGATGACATGGCACCCCAAACCATCACTGACTGTGGAAACTTTACACTGGACTTCAAGCAATGTGGATTCTGTACCTTTCCTCTCTTCCTCCAGACTCTGGGACCTTGATTTCCAAAGGAAATGCAAAATTTACTTTCATCAGAGAACATACCTTTGGACCACTCAGCAGCAGTGCAGTCCTTTTTGTCTTTAGCCCAGGCAAGACGCTTCTGACGCGGTGTCTTGTTCAAGAGTGGCTTGACACAAGGAATGCGACAGCTGAAACCCATGTCTTGCATACGTCTGTGTGTGGTGATTCACAAAGAGTGGACTGCAGCTGGAGTCAGTGCTTTAAGAATCTCCCCCACATTTTTGAATGGGTTTTGTTTCACAATCCTCTCCAGGGTGCGGTTATCCCTGTTGCTTGTAAACTTTTTTCTACCACATCTTTTCCTTCCCTTCGCCTCTCTATTAATGTGCTTGGACACATAGCTCTGTGAACAGCCAGCCTCTTTAGCAATGACCTTTTGTGTCTTGCCCTCCTTGTGCAAGGTGTCAATGGTCGTCTTCTGGACAGCTGTCAAGTCAGCAGTCTTCCCCATGATTGTGTAGCCTACAGAACTAGACTGAGACCATTTAAAGGCCTTTGCAGGTGTTTTGAATTAATTAGCTGATTAGAGTGTGGCACCAGGTGTTTTCAATATTAAACCTTTTCCACAATATTGTAATTTTCTGAGATACTGATTTTGGGGTTTTCATTAGTTGTCAGTTATAATCATCAAAATTAAAACTTGAAATACATCAGTCTGTGTGTAATGAATGCATACATTATACTAGTTTCACTTTTTGAATGGAATTACTGAAATAAATCAACTTTTTGATGATATTCTAATTATATGACCAGCACCTGTATACATCTCCTGTATACATCACTCTCTCATGCATACATACACACACACACAAATATATATATATATATATATATATATATATATATATATATATATATATATATATATATATATATATATATATACACACACACACACACACACACACACACACACACACGTTTATATGACAGGTTTTGTTAGCTTGATCTCACCTGTCAATCTTGGGGAGTGTGGTGATCCAGACCAATAGGGGAATAAGGAAGGCCGCAGTTTTACCACTACCAGTCTCTGCCACACCAATGATGTCACGGTTCTGTAAGCCAATAGGAATGGCTTGCCTTTGGATAGGTGTTGGGTCCTAATGAAAGACAAAATAGAAAGTTAAATTTGCCATTTGAAAATTCATACAATTCATATCTACAGCAATTTCCAAAACAATTTCCCCCAGGGCTCAATAAACTAGAAGAGTTGACACAACTGTAACACTCATTTGTAGATGTAACTTAAGTGCATGTACAATTGCATCACTTCTCTGTGTCCATCTGAAAAAACAGCAGGATTCATCTACCCCTGCAGGAGATATTCATTTAAAAAATAAATAATTATGTCATTAGGCATAGGTAGTAAAAAAAAAAGGGAAATTTTTCATGTTCAAAAACTGAAACTTGTGCAGTTGTGTACACCAATCTCTACACTAACTGTTAGCATAAGTTACAAAGTTTCTGTCTGCTGCTTCTGTTTACAAGGTTCTGAGAAATCATGAGTATGACCTGAAGTATAGTTAAACCACCAGATTTTTTTTTCAACAGACTGTTAAGAATAGCAAAAAGTGGCAGCACAGAGACAGAAAAGACGCATACAAAATCCTGCTCACATAATAAATACAATGTTGTACTTTGTCAAAGAATGATTGTTCTGCATCTGCTTCTCTGCACACTACAGGTTTTCATTATCAATCAGAATCCACACCTGATCCACCTGTTTGTTTTAGAAATGCAAATTACAAGGTGATTCCATAATTTTTCCTCAACATTGAGTGATAATGCCATTAATGAAAATTATTTAACTTGTTTCATTCTGTTTCACAAAGCCAGAATGTTCAGCTATTAAACAAAAATAGTTTTGTGCCATATTTGTGACTTTTTTATTTATTTATTTTTTTTATAGAGATGCACCGATACTAAATTTCTCAGACAATAAGGATAACCGATTATTCAGAGTGATATCGGCCGATACCTATAGTTCTGCCTTTTATGCCTTCCAAATTAATAATAAATAGAGATGCACCGATGTACGGCCGTCTAAAAACATCCAATGATCAGGGCTGATTATATTCTGTCAATCAAAAGAGGGCGGGAATTGACATCGATTTTGTGCTGTGTGTAAAGTTTATGTCTTGTGTGGAATGATGACAAAACTGCAGTTTGTAAGCTCTGTAAGGCTAAAATTTTACAGAAGTGAGCAGCAGTGAAATGGGACTTTTGAAGTCGAGTCTACCGTAATTCTCGGACTATTGAGCGCACCTGAATATAAGCCGCACCCGCTAATTTTAAAAAGAAAAACAATTTTGTACATATATAGGCCGCACTTGTCTATAAGCCGCAGGTGTCCACGTTGTAACGGTCACGATTCGTGACGTAAACGAAGCAGGACAGATGCAAGTGCAGTTAGGACGAGACCTTTTATTGAAACAGAGGAGAGCAGACTCGAGAAACAAGAAACACAAAACATGACCAACTCAATGAACTAAGGTAACTAAACCAACTAACCTAAACATTAACTATGACATGAAACAAAGCCTCTAAATCTATACTCTATAAACCACTTCTACATCTATATTCTAAACTAAGTCTATACAACTCTAAGCTATCCTATCCGCTACTAGGCTATAAGCTATGCTACATGCTACTGGGCTATAAGCTACTAGGCTACAGGCTAAGCTATAAGCTATGCTATAAGCTAACTAGCCTTGACATGAACTCAGACATGGACAAAAACTAAGACACATGGCATGAACAAAGAATCTAACTATATTCGCTATCTAT
The DNA here is from genome assembly GCA_012411365.1 of Ameiurus melas. Taxonomy (NCBI): domain Eukaryota; kingdom Metazoa; phylum Chordata; class Actinopteri; order Siluriformes; family Ictaluridae; genus Ameiurus; species Ameiurus melas. Next base: position 17,380,437 of record CM022768.1, on the reverse strand, counting down.
TTCTAACTCTATATCTAATTACCCACGTTGTGTGTGTCATGGCTCCTGGTGTATATATACACGCCAGGCAAATTAGCCCAAACTGCTAACAGCTGCGTGACTCGACAACACATGACAAGACGGGCGGAGACATGACGTTACCAATATGCATTTCTTCGTGTGTTTTCCCTGATGAGGGGGTGTGCATGAAGCGCAAAGCGACTGATGTGAGGAATGTAGTGTGAGCGCGTTAGATTTAATTCGAACAGTTTCATTGGTCCACTGTGACCTAAATGTTTTGGCGGCATGAAACTCGTCAGCCCATAAAAATCCATAAATTAGCCGCATCATTGTTTAAGCCGCAGTGTTCAAAGCGTGTGAAAAAAGTTGCGGCTTATAGTCCGGAAATTACGGAAATTACTGCTCGCATTGAATTAAAAGGGTCAGTACACTGTTGAAAGATTTAAATGATGAGTTGACAAAAAAATGTAAATTTTATATATTATATATAAATATAGATATATATATAAACAGAAAAATATATTTGTAGAGTAGTGTATTTCATATCCAGTTAATGTTAATATATAGTAAAAGTTTATATTATATATTACCAGTTCAATGATGAAGTAGAAATACTTTTGTTTGTGGTGAGTGAATATGAGACTAACAGGAGGTTTTTTAGAATTCAGTCAATGTTAATATGAATTAATAACATTTTTATAATAACGTTTTTATTTGCATTTCTTTCAGAATTCTGGAATTGGATTATTATTAATTTAAAAGAAGACATATATTGGATTTAACATATCGTCCCTGATCATCGGATTTTTTTAAACTAGGTTTCTAAACCAATTATTGGCCGATACATCGGTGCATCTCTACTTTTTTATTTGCTACAATGTAAAAAAAAATCAAAAATAAAACAAAAAATAAAAGCTGGGTGAGCATCCTCCAAGTGTGGTGATTCCATAGTTTTTCTAGGGGTTGTAAGCAAGCTTCACTTTATGAGATACACTAATGCTATCACATATAAGAAGCCCACCTTGTAGCCACACTTGTCAATGACTTCCAAAATGTGAGGGGGCATATCGTACTCCTTCCAGTTGCGGATGGGGTTAGGGATTTTGCCTCCTTTAGTAGTGATGCTGTAATCCTCCCGGAAGATTCTCCAGTCCCTGTCCGTCATCTCATCCAGCTTCTTCTGAGACCAGTGCCTGTCATCCCAACGCTGTTTGGCCTCCTTTTTACGCATCTTCTTCAGACGCAGCCTATACATAGACACAAAGCAGGTAAAATCTATTTTAGAAAAGCTCACATCAAAATCAAGGTTTCATGTGGACGTGAAATTGAACATGTGCAGTATAGAAGAATGGTGAAACATTTTTTTTGCATTTGAATGACTGAGTGAGACCGAAAGCAAGGCTCACTCTTCTTGCTCTTTTTCCTCCATGGTGCGTCTCTTTTCCATTAGATCTCCATAGAAACGAGACTGATCTCTTTTCTGCTGTTTGAGGTCAATGCCTGCAATAAACCCTCGGCCATATAACTGCACCTGATGCTTCTCTTTATACCTGGAGACACAAACACATTATAATCACAATCATAGCACTTTTTTTGCTCCTACTTAAAATTAATCTAACATTTATAAAAAAAAAAAAGTCACTCACTATCAACTGGTAAAACAACTACAACTCAATTGATATTTACACTTTATGATTTATAATCTATATCCAAACCTGCCCATACCTCCATTTTAGGAAGGCCTGAGTACAGAGACATTTGACTGAACTGTGATTTTAGTTGTTTAGAGTTAGTTGCATTAACTGAGCAGAGAGAAGTGAATTTGTTTTCTTGGTTGAACCTTTTAGAAAAGATGGTTGTAAATGTTTATGTAAACCAAACTAAAACGTTCAGCTGGATTTACAAATGTTTTGTAAAAGGCTGATCATCTTCAAACTCACTTGCGTATGTTGATCACCTGTAACAATCACCCGCTGATTTGCATGTAGAGAGGCCCATAAAACACCATTAAAAATTTAAGTGCACAAACAGCTGGGAGCAAAAAATGAACAATCAAGGTAAAGGCTGAAAGGCATAAATGGAAGTAATTCTGACTCACTTCTATACAATAAAAATACTTATCAGCCTCCTCTGAAAGTATTGGAAAGGCAAGGCCAATTCTATTGTTTGGACCAATACCGAGGTTCAGGTCTTAAGTATTTATGCCAAGGACTAAATACAGCGGGAACTGGAAACGGCAACCCGCAATGAAAAAGAATACTTAAAAATATAAAGTCGGTTAAGCGAGCTGGGCCTTGTTTACACAGTGCAGAGAGAAGCTCGTGTGCACGTGTTCGTCTCGGTCATAAAAACAATAGCGGATAAAATCCAATTGCTTACTTCAAGTCTAGCATTACGAGCATTCTGAATGCTGCTCATGTCTTTTCCAGACTTTTCTCAATTACCGCTTCAGCAAAGCAATACATCACAATCAACAGCAGCACAGCTTGAATCTCGTCCATTCTTCTTGTTGTTGCAGTGTCGTTATCAGATTTCAGAAAATAGACTATCTGTTTTTAAAACATGAACTTTTATCCAAAGATTTTATTTTTAATAAAATTCGCTCCGTGACTGGGAATCAAACCCGAGTCGCAGCAGTGAGAGCGCCAAATCCTAACCACTACACCACCAGATTAGTTGCAGCGAACTCTTGTTACTGTTCAAAGGTGTGTGTTCCTATCAGAGCCAGCTACGTGTTTTTAAGAGCTGAACAAAAAAGTTACATTACTACATCATTAAAATCAGCATACTTTTTGTCCATAATCAATTTGACTGAAGCATACTACGAGGCTTAATATACTCACCAAGGGCTTGTCACGCACAGTCAAACGTCACTAGACTAATTTGCCTAATCTTCATGGTAATTTAGACCGTCATGGAAACGAAGACAATAAAAGTCTGGAGGAACCAAATGGTCCCTTGAAAAACGTTCCTGGGATTAATTGTTCTGGGTCATTTCAATGGAAAAGTGGCTTATGTCATCGGTCCCTTGAGAAATAAAATCACTATATTATATTACATCATGTGTCTCTTTCCAATATACCCTATTAGATTAAAAAGTGCAAAAGTATGTGGTAGAGATGCAACTGAAAGCATCATAACTACATATAAAATCAAAAGTAGCTAACATCCATATTTATGCTCACCTAAATTTTGAAAATCACTTTGCAAATAACTCTACGTGACACTGAAGGTGCACAGACTGATTAGATGATCTTTTCGATACTCACAACGGGTTATAATCAATTGATGTGTCCTCAGAAGCATCCCACTCGAACACAAACTTCCTATCATTGAGGTGCCTTGTGCGACGCCGTTTCTTCATTCCACCTAGATAACGCTCCTGTGAAAGAAACAGGATCAATATAAAATCGAATTTAAAAATCCACTATAAAGTATCATGTGCAAGTAAAATAAATTTCTTGCTTTCAGTTCTACATTTTTAAATATTAATCTATTAATTTTAGAGATGCACCGACGTATCGGCCGATACCGATTATCAGGGTGCATTATCCTGCGTAAAGCGGCAATTGCCATTAGGAAATACCGCTGCCATGAAGTGAATTTGATCTGCAACAGTGTTTAGGGTAGATGGTAAGTTTCAAAGTAACATTCACATGAATGCCAGGACCCACGGTTTTCCCAGCAGAACATTGCTCAGGGCATAACACTGCCTGCGCTTTTTTTTTTTTTTTTTACATAAAAATAAATAATGCACACACACCTGGCTGTCCACATGATGTAAAAGGAAACATGATTCATCAGACCAGGCCAGCAAGCTGCAATGCACTCTGTGCTGACACCTTTCAACCATAGCCAGAATTAACTTTTCCAGCAACTAACTTGTGCCACAGTAGCACTTCTGTGGGACTGGATCAAACAGGCTAGCCTTCATTCCCAATGTGCATCAAAGAGCCTTGGGCGCCTATGACCCCATCACCGGTTCACCAGTTGTCCTTCCGTGGACCAATTTTGGTAGGTACTAACCACTGCACACTGGGAACACCCCATAAGACCTACCATTTGAGATGCTCTGACTAATTTAGCAATCACAATTTGGCCCTTGTCAAAGTGGATCAGATCTTAAGCACGCCCATTTTTCCAGCTTCTAACACATCAACTTCAAGAACTGACTGTTCACTTGCTGCCACTGTAACAAAATAATCATTGTTATGTCATGATTGGAGATATGTAATTGAACCAAACATGAAAGACATGTTCCGTACAAGGTTCCGAGGACATCTGCAAAGACTGGGGGAAAAAATCTGTTCTTCTTAATCCTGTTCTGTTTCTTCTTCTTCATATTTTTTATCTTCTTATGTTGAATTGAAAGAGCTTTTGAACAGCCATAAATCAAACAGTTCTCACTTTATCTAAATAGTTTTGCATCATATCGATCAGCAAAGTCTTTTTACACAAACAATGTAATGAGGTGAACAATTTGGTGGATATTTTATCTTTGAGCATTTGTTTATGGTTACAACACTCACCCTTCTGTAAGAATTTTGTCATATGCAACCAATAATAGTACACAAACTATTTTCAGTTAAGATTTCCAGAAGGTCAGGGCTGGTCTTACACAGACAGCACAGGTGAGCAGGCCTGCACTTTGACACAGACAGAAATTGATCCTCAAAAATAATCCTGGCTATTCACGTATGTATAAATACCCCTATGCCTATAAATTACTACTATACTTTCATCATTCGCTCTCTCATACACTCCTGTACAGAACTACAGATGCATCATTTTAATGCAATTTAATTGCATTTCCCTTTATTGTCTGTCCAGCCAACCATAAAAAATTATTCCCAAACATTCTTAATCTCTATGAAGTCCTTTGACATATAATATGTATTTTTGTGTTTGCTTTATATATATATATTTTTTTATTATTGAAATTTACGCTTACTTCAACAATGACAAAATATTTCACTTATTAGCTTTTCAACCTTTTAGGCTGTTAACTGGCTTACTCAAGTGACCCAACCATACAACCAACGGAGATCATATGGAAACACAAACACTATAGCAACCACTTGCCCTGTTTTCCCTACCATAGAAAGGCTTAGGTGCAAGTGCATCTGTGGAGCACCTTAAGACAAATGAAAAAAAATAAAATATTAAAAGAATTGAGAAATGTCTCGATCTCAAATGGAAAAGTAAGCTGGCAACAGGAATGACCGATCAGAGATTGGATGCAAGTTTGTGTGATTGATTAGCTTGCCAATGAGCATCTGTCATTCTCCAAACAGCTGATGGGATATTTCTCTGTACTGTCAAAGTGGGATGGTAGTTACAACCATAGACTCGAATAAGCAAGTTGCAAACCATTGATAAGGTAAACCTCAACAAAGAATGAATGAAGTATATACTTTCTTGTTAGGGAGTAATAGGTGTCTGTGCGATAGCGCAGATAGCATAGCAAAAGAAACAACTAAAGAAATAATTAACCTAGCTTACACAGGTATTCATGTAGTGACTTAAGTTACGTTAGCCAGCGAAGCTAATTAGTTGACATTAGATAAATATAACTCGAATGAACTACCATTAGTATCTCACGTTGCTAGGTAGTTAAAGTTAAGTTGTGTACACACACACACACACCTCTTTTTCTGGTGAAGACCCCTGATCAAAGTATTTTCATATAAAACATTTTTTTAACAAACGCTATGATTATTCAAAAACGGTGCTGACAGCATCAAAAAATGTTGAAACATAATTTAAAGGTGATAGAGATTTAATGTAAATATATCTAGATCAATTAAAATATGTAACATGTTATTTGGTGAAATGATTAGACTTTAATACAGTACAAGTACAACAAGAGTTGCCAGCTTTCCGTCACAAAATATTGTAAGGATAATGGCCAAAAATAACATGAAAAATGTAAAATAACTTAATTTCCTTCAAATAATTTCAAACCCCCAAACCACCACCACCCCGGAACCCAGACTGCACCCAAGCCCCCTGAAAACCTACGGAAAGTCCTTGTGGCCCATAACATCCACCTAGCAACACCCTAGCAACCATGTGATTTTCCTTAATAACTAGCTACATATTTGCAACAAACTGAGATAATTTTGAAACCTCCTAGAAATACCATAGCAACCACAGGGGAACTTACAACTGCCTGCTAACAATACCCTAGCAAGCAGTCGGCATAGCATAGCAACCATTTAGCAAACCCTCTACCAACCAAAATGGTTCGCATAGTAATGACCTAGCAGCACCCTAACCACCAGTTGGGTTAGCCTAGCCACCACTTATCAACACCCTAGCAACCAACTGGATTAGCCAACAGGGTCAACCCATCAGCCACCTAGCACCAGCCTAGCAACCAAATGGGTTTCCATAGCAGTCATTTAGCAACACCCTACCAGCCAACTTGTATAAACTGGCAACAGTTAACCATTAAAAAAATGTTATACCATAGCCTTTTAACCTTTACATGCATAACTTGTCATAGCAACCAAGCGGCAACACCCCAGCATAACCCACCTAGCATTCACATGGAATATCAAAGCTGCATTTTAGCATTTACAACAATTAAACATCTTTCAGCATTTTTACCATTTTACCCTTTACATATTAAACTTTTAGACTTAACATTTATACACCTATGGTTAAGTTTTTTTTTTTTAAATAAATATATACAATTTTGAAATCAGTGACGACAAAAAAGTGCTGGTGTGGGTGCAGGTTTTTCTTCCAATAAAGCAGGAGCCACACCTGATTCTATCCGTTTAATCAGTTGAGCTTGGATTTCAATAGACTCAGGTGTCGCTTCTTTTTGTTTGAAATGAAAACCTGCACCAACACCGGCCCTTCATGGATAAGATTGGACACCCCTGGTTTAATACATTTAGCAAGTTTACCAAGCTATGTCAAGCGAACAAAGTTCATTCACAACTTTAGTCATTCAGTTTTATTATTCCATTTACATTTTAGACTAACTCCTCCTAGGGGTTTTAACCTACATCCACAAAACTTTCACAGATTACCTGATTATATCCACAAGGTGTGCTTGTGCAAACTGTTTGGACTTTAAAGAATTTAGCTACTGGCCTTTTCTAAAATCTCTAAATATCTAATCGTTTTGAAATATATTTTTCATGTTTCAAGCCCATTCACCGCAATACAAATTCAGGTTTCATTTTACCTTAAAGTTCATTCCAGTGTTATGAGAACACCACACTAATAGTTCTCCAATTTTTAAATGGTAAATGGCGCACTTATATAGTGCTTTTATCCAAAGCGCTTTCCACGGAGCCTCATTCACCCATTCACACACTCACACACCAATTGTGCGGTTGTAGCTGCCAAGTAAGTCACTAACTTGCCATCCGGAACAACTTGGGGTTCAGCATCTTGCCCAAGGACACTTCGGTATGTAGAATCATGTGGGCCGGGACTCGAACCCCCAACCCTACGATTAGTGGACAACCCACTCTACCACCTGAGCCACAGCAGCCCCAATTTTTAATTATTATTCCAACTGATTTTCTGCATTTACAGTCCCCAAAACCAACTCTACCATGTCCGGACTGACACTGACAAGTTTGCTAGGTTTCGAAAATATTCATCTGTTCACCTACAGAACACTTGTTCTTTTCAGTTATTCAGTCATTTTCTTATGCTGGCGATTTAATCCTTTAACAAGCACACAATGAAATACTTATGCAAAAAACGTATGGTTATTCCTTAAAATGAAATCAATCATTCATCTAGTTAAATAGAATTTCATTTATTCTTTTAAAAAATTCACCATTTAGTTTAACAATAACAGATGTCACTCTTTGTTTTTGTTCAATATGAACCCTGAGGACTGTCAGTTTTTTAATTTATGATAATAAATACTTTTTGTTAATCATTGTAAAACAATTCAAATTTATGCTCGTGAAATTGCACATTAATCTAGTTCACAGCTGACTGACAGCAGGCAGTGAACTTCTGCTAAGTTACTTCAGTTCCATACAGTGACATTTTAGCACAAACTAAATACTGGGGCATGACTAATATTATACCTTCATAATGGCAATAGTAAAAAGTCAAAAACAAGGTGCATCTTTTCACTAACTTTTGACATTTTTAGCTTGGTAACCTGATTTAATAAGTAGTAGTGCTGGCAAGATATATTATGTATGTATATATTATGTCAAAAACACTCATTGTCACCCTTAAAGGGAAATATTGAAGATGATTTTATGAAGACTATATATTTGGAATTACAATTATAAAATGTGTAGCTGAGCTGCACTTAGGTCTTTTACATGATCATAAGTCAAACAAATCCCTCTCAATCATCAAATTGATTACTTGGACCTCTTGAAACGAACCATGACATTAGCTATGCAATATGGTGGATTAATATGTAGTTTTACTATATCACGTGTCTGTAAATGCATCTATTTTCCTCTAATACAGGGGTCTCCACAAACGGTTTGTGTGGCTGCAGGTTTTCATTCTAACCAGTCTAACCAGTAACCAGTCCACTCTAATCAGTTAATTTTGGTCCCCAATTAGTTAACAAGTGTACCTCCTATTTGGTTGGAATGAAAACCTGCAGCCACACCAGCCCAGTCTGGATAAGATTGAAGTCCCCTTCTCTAATCAATTCCACGCCACCTTTTTTAAATGGACAATTCCAGGTGAAACTACATATATTAGATATCAAACTGATTGTGTGCCTTCATGTCATTAGCTAAACATTATTACCTTACTGTCGTTAACCTACACAATGCTTCCTGCTTCGCTTTCCTACCAGCAATACGGATGGGAAACTAGGTGCAACTTAGTTCTTCTCTTCATAATAAAAAAGTTGTTTTTCTGTCTAAAAAAAAAAATATATGGACAGTGAAAAGGGACAAATTAGCCTAGGGTAAATGCAGCATTATGTAACAGGTGAAAAATTATGACGTATGTGTGTGCGTGCGTCTGTATAACAATCGGTCATCACTGATTTACAGTGCAAAACCTACATTTTCTGCAGGAGCTGCAATATCTAGTTAATATATACACATGTTACACTGTTATACCTTTCAAGTAACAGGTATAGGTTGCAGCTTTTATTTCTTTATTATTTGAAAAGATCCTCACTTTGATGGCCTGAAGTTCTTTGCCCTTGTCCTTCTCCTCCCTTATCTTTTGCCGACTCTCATCATCTTCGTTTCCATTGTTCTCTCTCTCCATCCGCTCCCTGCGTTCACGCCGCTCCCTCTCCTGGGGATCCTCTGTACAACACAAAAAAATATAAATAAATTAATAAATAAATACAAAATAATGAAATAAAATAAAAAAAAAAGTGGTCATGAAAATTCCCATAAATTTGGAAAAACATTCATTTCTTCCTGATACGAGTAGACTAACTGATGTTAACCTTGACTTGATCAACATCAAAACATAATTTGCATAGTGCATTACTGCACTTTTCTATATTATTTTTATTACATTTACAGAATTTAACAGATAGCCGTATCCAGAACAATTTATAAAAGTTCTTTGGAGTCAATCAAAAACATCTACATGCAAGTTCAGTAGATTGGGATTAAGAATACAATCAAGAAAGTTTTTGAAAACCAGCTGTTCTATGATATTAACATTAATTAAAGAATATGAAAAGGAAGTGAACCAACACAAACCATTGATTAAGACAAATAATACTAATCATTAAATTAAGACAAAAGAACTGCGACCATATAAACAGAGGATGGACTGGTCTGTGCGTAGCCATAAGCCGTAAACAAATGCCTCAGCTGATGAAAAATTTAGCACATTCCTATTTTTATTATTACTCTATATAAATAAATACTTTATTGACATAGAAGCAAGTCAAAATAATTTACATTTCTGTCTTTCAGTGTTTACCCATGTCATTTGGTGTGCCTGGCTGTCTGTGCATTTATTTATTTTAAAATCAAAGTTATTTGATTTTTTTTATAGATTATATTTATACTTCGAAAGTTTCAAAAATATTTAAACTCTAGGGGAGATACCCATCATCAAGTTATTGATAGTGGTGTATGATCTGAAAATACAATAGCATATTATTTACAAGAACTAGTCAAGAGGAGAAGATTCTTATCAAAGAAAAAATAATCAATCAATACATAAATGTTTGATGGACAGATTTATAAAAAATGAATAAATAAATCTTCTAGATCCAGGACTGAGAAAACGCCAAACATCAGCTATCCCATATGTGTCTAGAAATAATTTAATAGTACGAGTTATAAGATGTGACAATTTTCAGTGAACTGCAGTCTAAAATTGAGGACATCAATCAGTTCATATCTCCTCCTAATACCAAATATTGTGTGTCCAGACATGGTAGTCTAAAGAATTCATTTGTTAAAAAATAACTAAATAAAAACTAACAACAACAAAGAGTGTATCACAGTTGCATACACATTAGCCAGGACAACTGATAAACCACAAAGTTTACCTACTATGACATAGCAACACCTAGGATCTGTTTCAATCTTTGAAGCCTCAAATGGGGTATTTTTAAATCAATAATAATAATAATAATAAATAGCTGTACCTCTAGATTTTAAATTTAAAATTAGAGTGATATAACTGACGTACCTACTAATTTTTCAGTCTAAAATGGTCCATTTTAAATAAATGGTTTACCTGAAGGCGATCCCCACTTTATGTTTCAGTACTTTTGACCGGGTGATGTAAAGCCTTTCCAAGTAACAAAAAATTTATATAGCCGTTTTAATCCATTTTTAATTAAATGATAAATTTAGCAACAAAAACCAGCCACAACATAACACTTAAACACATAAAAACTTAATACAAAATAGACAAAAGGAAAAAAGTGCCATATAAGAATCCAGTGCAACCTCCCCCCAGTTGGCCAGAATGGCAGAATCATCTGCATATTTAAAGTAATGGGTGGTGGTGACTGGATTCTGACGGTCATTTGTATAGAGAATATAAAGAAGTGGACCAAGTACACACCCCTGGAGGGGCACCAGTGTTAAGAAGAATAATTGGCGATAATGCATTGTCCACCTTTACCACTTGTGGTCTAGGTAACTAATGGCACACAATGGAAACTATATGCAAATTAGATGTGTTTGGAACGCTGTCTGTTGGGTTTTGCTGCAAAAATATGTAGCAAGTACGAAGTCTCCAGAAGAACAGTGGCTGGTTCTGCAAGATGCTCAATAAAACTCACTAAAGCAGCTGATTTCCTTATAAAACTGCACAAATTGTAACGGAGACTATTATTTATTATTTGGTAACATCAAATATTGACTTTCATTTACTACTGTTTACTGCTCTTTGAAGTATTTTTTTAATGTAGAAGCATTTAATTTTACTTGGAATTTGATCTAATCACTCACCCCCAACAGAAAAGCAGTTTTCTTTTTAACCAAACACAATTTGCCAATATCTCTCCAGTTCTCACCTAGCATCTTTCTTCCAATATCCTGAAAAACCCTCCTTTTTCTCCTTTCCTCATCAATCTGCCGCCGCCGTTCTTCTGTCTGCTGCTCCCTGCGTTTCAGAGCCTCTGCTTCTCGTTCAGCCTTAGACAAGAACTTCGGCTACACAAAACAGAAAATCAATTATCTGCTTATTCAGGAGCGATGAATATCAAACATACACTGAACATATAATGAATGATGTCCTTCCCCAAAGTCACGTTTGGTCAGAAAATAACAAGGTTTGAATGCATCTTTGGTAAAACATGTGATCATGCAGTGATCAAAATTGTTATTCAGAACAATTCTTATTTATACATATTTAGTTTGATTTAAAACAAAAACATATAGCCAGATTTCTAATATCTTATGTGATTTCTTTTTCCTCACCTTGGACTCTGCCTCCTCCTCTGCTTTCTTCTTAGCCAGCAACTCCTCCAGAGACAATGGCTGAACCTGAAACAGATTGAAATAAAGAGAAGAGAAATAAACACAAAAGGTACCAAAGTCATCTTGAAATTAACTGTTCCATAATGGGGGGTACCTTCTCTTTTTTCTTTTCTTCCTGATCCTCTTCCTCCATCTTCACATCTTTTTCTCTCTTAACTTTTGTATCTTTGGATTTAGGTGAAGTGCTCCTGAAGAGAAAGGAGAACATCAAGCTAATAATGATAAATAGTCCCCCCCCCCATTTATCTTGCTATTAAGCCAACAGGTACCCAATTTGGTACCCACATGTAAAAACGGGCACACAGGTTACCTGGATTTCTTATTCTTGTCTTTGGGCCCTCTGTGGCTGTCCCGATCTTTACGGCTTCTCTCCCTGTCCTTCTCTCTGTCTCTTTCTTTGTCTTTCTGTCGGCGATCTCTGGAGAGGCAAAACAGAAAAATTTAAATGAATGTCCCAATAAACACCAAGAATGACTAGGCTATACATTTTCCCAAAAATAAAGAGCAACTCCAGCTACTTTTTTATCCCATTTGTCACACACCCTTCGCACCATAATCATGGAGAAGGTCAAGTATAGGTAGACACTCCCTTGTTATTTATTTGCCAGTAGAACAAATATAGAGATTTTGATATGTTCATAGTTTAAATACGAACCGACAAAATTTCTCATTTGCACTCTTGCCAAAACATAATAGTAGCAAGTCTTTAGCTGTTCTCTTCTAAAGCTCCCCCCACCTCCATGCTTGTCAAAAGACTTTATAATCCCATTATTTAGTACATTAATTAAATGGTGTGTCAACAATTTCACCACAGCTGCATGCATATCCGAGACTGATAGAACTAACCCACTGAAGTTAAGACTATCTAGCTGTCTGAAATACATTGTAGAGTATGTGTGTACTTTTATTACCCGATTTGTATTTTCCATGTATTTAATTATCTAGTACATTAAACCACATGTTTCAAACTCAAGGCTTCATGTAAATACAGCCCAATGCATGGCCTGTGTGAACCTGAAAAAAGATTATGCTGAAGCGGCCCGCAGTATCTACATTTCCCAACTTAGATATAAATACCTAGACACTGAATTGGTTAAGTTGCCATACAGTTAGGAAGTTAGCATCGCCACCATATTGGGGTAGTATACAGCAGACTTTACAGACACTGCAACAAGGCATTACATTTCACAAGTATTAGTTTTTGTTGCTTTTCATCACATTGATCATAATGGTCGGTGATGCGTGTACAGACATAGTCTAACCTCTATAGCTGTTAACCTCATTTATGGTTTAAAAGGTCATTTAAAAGGTCATTACTAAAAGGAGCGGCTGTGGCGCAGTTGGTAGAGTGGGTTGAATCGAACCACCATCCCCACTAATCGTAGGGATGGTGGTTCGATTCCCGGCCTGGGTTCTGAAGTGTCCTTGGGCAAGGAAGTCTGAAGTCTCCACATTCTGAAGTGTCCTTGGGCAAGACGCTGAATGGCAAATGCTGAAGGCTTGCTCCCGATGGCAAGCCTTGCATCTGCTACCATTGGAGTGTGATTGTGTGTGTTTGTGTGTGAATGGGTGAATGAGACTCAGTGTAAAGCGTTTTGGATAAAAAGCGCTATATAAGTGCACATTCTAGATGCACATTCTAGATTCTAGTCCTAGATGGTTGTTTTATCGTCATTTCATCCATAAATGCTCAAAAGACATCATGCCATCTAAAATTCTCACCATAGTGTAGCAACCACCAGTGTACAGCACGAGAGAGCTCACATCTCACAATGCTGATTAAAATCAATGCCTGTGTGCTGCATTTGATGCAGGTTACACTTATGTCTACAAATGACGTGCAAAAGTATCAAGGTGTAAAAGCATGGTGTAGATGCATTTTGGACTTGGACAATTTATTCCAATTGTATTATACAACTCCGAACAGGTCACGCACACCGGTGCACCTAAACATTTTTTCAGAGTCGCACAAAGTACTTTTCAGTCGTAAATGTGAGTGAAATGGTCGCACTGTATACCTAGCTCTACCTGGCCTGATGAGGCTTGATTCTCAGTATACCATCACCAGAGGTCCATCAAAATCCAAGCACTATCTTTTCAGTAAAATATGCTTAGAACAGAACATGAAACATCAAGTGACGATATGATCTACTATACATTCTTTTAGCTAGCGATCCAATATGTGCTGATACTTCAACAACAGCCATGATGTGATTTAGTTTTGATAAATTAAGACGCCTATAATCAATATTAATGATGTGTCCATTTCACACAATCAGTAACATTTCTATTAATGCACAGATGCCAACCAAAATACAGTGCGGTAAAAAAGTATTTGATTCCCTGCTGATTTTGTACGTTTGCCCACTGACAAAGAAATGATCAGTCCATAATTTTAATGGTAGGTTGATTTGAACATTGAGAGACAGAATAACAACAAAAAAATCCAGAAAAACGCATGTCAAAAATGTTATAAATTGATTCGCATTTTAATGAGGGAAATACGTATTTGACCCTTGTCTCAATCAGAAATATTTCTGGCTCCCAGGTGTCTTTTATACAGGTCACAAGCTGAGATTAGGAGCACACTCTTAAAGGGAGTGCTCCTAATATCAGCTTGTTACCTGTATAAAAGACACCTGTCCACAGAAGCAATCAATCAATCAGATTCCAAACTCTCCACCATGGCCAAGACCAAAGAGCTCTCCAAAGATGTCAGGGACAAGATTGTAGACATACACAAGCGCCCGCAAGGTCCCCCTGCTGAAGAAAGCATACATACATGCCCATCTGAAGTTTGCCAATGAACATCTGAATGATTCAGAGGACAACTGGGTGAAAGTGTTGTGGTCAGATGAGACCAAATTGGAGCTCTTTGGCATCAACTCAACTCGCCGTGTTTGGAGGAAGAGGAATGCTGCCTATGACCCCAAGAACACCATCTCCACCGTCAAACATGGAGGTGGAAACATTATGCTTTGGGGGTGTTTTTCTGCTAAGGGGACAGGACAACTTCACCGCATCAAAGGGACGATGGACGGGGCCATGTACCATCAAATATTGGGTGAGAACCCCCTTCCCTCAGTCAGGGCATTGAAAATGGGTCGTGGATGGGTATTCCAGCATGACAATTACCCAAAACACACGGCCAAGGCAATAAAGGAGTGGCTCAAGAAGAAGCACATTAAGGTCCTGGAGTGGCCTAGCCTAGTCTCCAGACCTTAATCCCATAGAAAATCTGTGGAGGGAGCTGAAGGTTCGAGTTGCCAAACGTCAGCCTTGAAACCTTAATGACTTGGAGAAGATCTGCAAAGAGGAGTGGGACAAAATCCCTCCTGATTGCCAACAAGGGTTTTGCCACCAAGTACTTAGTCATGTTTTGCAGAGGGGTCAAATACATATTTCCCTCATTAAAATGCAAATCAATTTTTGACATGCGTTTTCTGGATTTTTTTGTTGTTGTTATTCTGTCTCTCACTGTTCGTATAAACCTACCATTAAAATTATAGACCGATCATTTCTTGGTCAGTGGGCAAACGTACAAAATCAGCAGGGATCAAATACTTTTTTTCCCGCTCACTGTATATAAATCAGCAAAAAAATATACTTTCTTTGGCAACTACCTTTGTGCCATGGCACGTGATGATGGTTTCTTTATACCTCCATGGTAAAGACCTGGGTACGCAAGCTTGTATCTCTCTCTCTGTGTGTGAGTGAGTGAGTATGAGTGATAACTCATTCACTCTGAGCAAAGTCACGTGAGAAAACAGAACTTTTTAATGCATAAGTAAGTGATGCGCTGCTTTAAATACAAATATAGTGTAATTCGTTACTTTAGTCATCAGTCACGCAATAATGTAAGATATGCTTTTTTTTTGCTTGTGTGTGAGGTACGGAGAGAAAGCGAGTGAGTGGTACATCTGCTGGCCCAATTTATGAGTGGCCCACCGGGAATTCTCCAAATTAGTCCATCTTAAAAATGATACATTCATTGATGTTTACGCACTGCATTGATACATCAGCTCATTGGTTATTTGACCGCTACATCGGTCCATATCGATGGCTCCTTACACCCCTAAACACAACACTGATCGTTTCTGAACAGAAACAAAAGTATTAAAGTATTCTCTTACAAAAGTGATAATTGATCATTAAGAGAAAACTTGTTACTTTTTCATGAAATTCACTGGAGTTGCTCTTTAAAGTACTGCTTAAATCCAGACAAATTCGTGACTCTGGGAGCACTGTCACACTAAAAACAAACAATCAAATAATGAAATCGCTTAAAACAATTTTATGACGGAAAACCTTTCTGCAGATTTAGAGCGACTTCGTGATCGTTTCCGTTCCCGTGAGCGATGGCGCTTGCGTTCTTTCCCTGGAGAACTCTTTCGATCACGGTCCCGGGACCGGGAGCGGCTCCGTTTTCGCTCTTTACCCCCAGAGACATCCAGGTCTCTTTTTTCAGAAGCGACGCCAGCCATCTTTAAAGAAATAATGCACAAGACATGAAACATTCATCGTTAACCCAACTTGACAATTGCACACTTCTATGTGATTACCAGCAGGCACAAATAAAGCCTAACATAAGCAAAGACGGAAATATGATTTTTAGACAAGGCGCATCTTTTACACTGCACATGGTGTGTTTGTACAGCACATCCATAACGTGGGTGAAGTTCTTAGTCTTGGGGGTTATAGTGCAGTAAACGCGGAAACTCTGCTGTTCACTGTGTTTATTGCCTCAGATCTCTAGACTGTTGGTGCATCATATTCAACAATCACAATCAACTACAATCAACTGTTGTATCCACGCTCTCTTTTATCCACGAGACATTCGACTTCTAGTGTAAAAAAAAGATGCAAGAGTTTGTAAATAGAAAATATCAATGTGTGGATAAACTGTTAATGACTAAGTTTGAGAATTAGCTTTAAGTGAAAGTATAACCATTTCATGCTAGTTGCAATAAGGTAGCTAAGTGGCATAACGCAGAAAAAATGCACAGCGAGATTTTTAACAAGAAGGATCTACTTTATGGCAGACATTCTAGATAACGCACACAACACTTGTGCACTAAATGGACGAAAATTTACAGCCCTTTCAATAACCCATAAAAGATCATCTCCGTGATAGTAACGCATAACTACTCTACAACCTGGCATTATTTTTATTCAAAAACGTACCCTGACGTCGAAAATAAGACGCTAACGAGAATTGTACGTTGCTGTTGCGTCTTCGTCTTCTGCTTCTGTTTCGTCTTCTTCTTCCTCTGCTAATTTGATTGGCGATTGGTAAACTGAGTTAATGCATTACTGCCATCTGCTGGATTGGTGGTGTGGACCAGCTTTGCTGATGTTGGTGTTCTAGGTGAAAGTTATGTACGGAGCCCCTAAAGGGACATGGTGGTGAAAAAAAATATGAGATAGGAGGAACATTTATATTTCTATGCTTATGCTACCTGCGAAACGTTTCGTTCTCTCGCAAAACTTCCTGCCCCCCCCCCCATCGCTGAGTTCGTACAAACAGTACTTCCGGTTAAATTTCTCGCTCGCAGCATGGCAGTTGTTCTGATGTAACACGTTCACTGTGGAGTGGTTCATATGGTTTTATTTTGAGCTTGGACTCAAGTGTAAAGAAATATACTCAGTGGTTAGTTCAAGGCATGGTTTTCACTCTGTGGTTAAGCCTGCTGCTCTTCCTGAAATAATAATTAATTTAAAAGAATTCTGAAAGAAATGTAAATAAAAACTTTATTCTCTCCATTTCAACAAGTTGTTTCACAGTAACTTGACTCATGAACAGACAACACGTTACTCAAATTTACATTAACACATTAACTAAATTCTGGAGATTAAAGTTGTTTAAAGTGTTTTTTTTAAACTTACTGAATGCTATTAATTCATATTAATAGAATTAATTGACTAAATAATAATAAATAAAAAAAACTAACAAAAAAAAAACTCCTGATAGTCTCAGATGCACTCAACACAAACAAAAGCAACACTGAACATCAAACTTTGTCCAAGGGTTTAGCCTGGCAGCAGACATGGATATTAAAGTCACCCAGAATCAGAAGTCTATCATAGTGTGTGACAGACAAAAATTCTTGAATGAATTCCTTATTGAAATGAGATGGTCTTTAAACCACGGTGAAAGCAAGGAAGGAGTGAGATCAACCTTAAAGAGCTGCACCTCAAAGCTTGGAAAAATTCAAACAGGCACAAGTTTACACTTAAAACAATTCTTGAAAATGTTTGCTATTCCACCACCATGACCTACAGTTCTTGGAGAATTAAGAAACAGGCAGTCTGGAGGAGTAAGTTCCTTTAGAGCTGTAAAATCACCAGGGCTGAGCCAGGTCTCAGTCACAAATAAAAATTCCGAGCACGAGAAGTAAAAAAGGTCTTTTAAAATAAAAGTTTTGTTGGACAGAGATCTAGCATTTATTAGTGCAAATTTGACAGGACGGTCCAAAATCCATGATCGATCCAACATGGGATTAGATGGTGAATGTGTTGATAGATACTCCAGTGATCCATGTCCAACGCATGATCTAGCACAAAAGTAGTGAAAAGGAGACCAAAAAAAGTTATAAGATCATCTGCAGATGGGTGAGGAGAAATGACAGTACGACGTGTGCCTCTGTAAACATAGTGAGGGTGACGAGCAACAAAGCAACACCAGTTTTTTTAATTCCTGCTGGTAAATGTGATGCCAAGTTCAAATGTGAAAGCTCTGCTGATGAGTAGTAAAAAGCCATTGTAGAAAAAATATTCTGAGGAACAATAAAACAGCTACAGCTGACCAGCCATGCACAGTAAAAGAACTGTTAAAGACAGCAAGCATGGACAAAAACACTGCCATAAACAGCACCTCTTGCTACCCCGTCTACATGACACAAAAACCACCAAGAAAACTATTTGGGTAGGAAAAGAGCAAACTGGACAAGAATGCCCCAGACATTTAAAACCCAAAAAGTTGCAGGTAATAGACCAGAGAGAAAGTGGAGACTAACCCACGGGTCAAACATAGCAAACTGGAGGTAATGGGGGATCAAAGGCTCACGAATAGGTTGACGAAGAACAGGGAGAGCAGCAGCAGACTGTCAAAGCTGGCAACGCTGTTCAATCGTTCAGTCCAATGTCCAGCAAAATCCGTGAAACACGGTAAATGAAACCAGTGAGCATCGGGCACAAGGCGGGGTACACCCTGGACTGGGTGGGTTGTATGAATATTAAAAATAAATAAGGGGAATGTTCTACAACCCTAAAAACAACTTTCTATTTGTGTAAAGAAAACTTTAATGGCTGACCAAAAACAAACCTTAAGTATGTTCTGGGAATGTTCTGGGAACCAAAAACTAAAGTTCCCACACTGTAAAACATTTCAAGCTGGTTAAACAAAAGCTCACCCGCTGCCTTAAAAACATGAGTAATCTCAACTTTAAGATAACATTTGTTTCAACTCAAGAAGTTACATTTAACAAGTTGTTTAACTAATGATCATTTGTTGTTTCAACTTGATACTTTGAGTTTAAACAAGTTACTATGTTACATTATCAGTTCAAGAAAACTCACTTTATCTTGTCAAATAAACATACAATTCCTCACAATTTTAACTCACACTTTTAAGTTCAGATAACTTCAATATTCATATCAATTGCAATTTTAAGTTAAGAGCACTAATGTTTTTAATTGTTTCTACTATTTATTTCTACTATATCTATTTATTTCTCATCTTGACTAATTATGGTAAGTTCACCAGTTTCCTTATTCACACTGAATCAATTTACTTTATCAAATCAACTTATCAAAATTTTATATTTATTTTAACAAGAACAATGTTACACAAGTTTTAACGCTGGCTTGGGAATGCATTCCTGGTAGGAAAACTGGTTCTAAAAAAATCTGTTTAAGAATAAAACTGCTTAAACATCCATTTTATCAAAATAATATCCAGGTTACTCCAATGTTTTACAGAACTGGGAGCAAGGTAGATAAAAGTGACAGAGGTGTATAGAAAAGTATGAGAGGGGAAAAGTAGAAAGAAAGGCATGAGTGTGAGAGAGGGAGCTCAAAAGTGAGATGGGAGATGGAGAAAGAGAGAAAAGTGAGGCAGAGAGATAGAATTAGGGAAATAGAGCGATAGTGTAAGAAAGTTGAGCTAGAGAAAGAAAAAAGTGAGGCAAATAGAAATGGAATAAGTGAGAGGGTGATCTGGAGGGACAGAGAGAGGTCGGCAGAGTAATAAGGGATAGGCCGTGTACAATGGCACAAAATAACATAGCTGCTTGTCTGAACAGTGTCAAGTAACTAAAGTGTCCTCCAAAGGCTTCAGAAGTACCAGCATTCGAACTATGCTTTCAGAAAAAGTCGATATTGATATTCAACATTTGGTCCATACATTACTTCCTCTGTGGAAGCAATGTTCAACACATTCATGTTGAATGTGAAAGTCTTATCCATAAAAAGTTTGCTTGTGGCAAACTTTAGATGAGACTTTTTATGGATATCTTTGAGAAATGGCTTTCTTCTTGCCACTCTTCCATAAAGGCCAGATTTGTGCAGTGTACGACTGATTGTTGTCCTATGGACAGACTCTCCCACCTCAGCTGTAGTTCTCTGCAGTTCATCCAGAGTGATCATGGGCCTCTTGGCTGCATCTCTGATCAGTCTTCTCCTTGTCTGAGCTGAACGTTTAGAGGGTCGGCCAGGTCTTGGTAGATTTGCAGTGGTCTGATACTCCTTCCATTTCAAAATCATCCCTTGCACAGTGTTCCTTGGGATGTTTAAAGCTTTGGAAATCTTTTTGTATCCAAATCCGGCTTTAAACTTCTCCACAACAGTATTACGGACCTGCCTGGTGTGTTCCTTGGTCTTCATGATGCTCTCTGCGCTTTCAACAGAACCCTGAGACTATCACAGAGCAGGTGCATTTATACAGAGACTTGATTACACACAGGTGGATTCTATTTATCACCATCAGTCATTTAGGACAACATTGGATCATTCAGAGATCCTCGCTGAACTTCTGGAGTGAGTTTGCTGCACTGAAAGTAAAGGGGCCGAATAATTTTGCACACCCCACTTTTCAGTTTTTTTATTTGCTAAAAAAGTTTAAAATATCCAATGGATTTCGTTCCACTTCACAATTGTGTCCCACTTGTTGGTGATTCTTCACAAAAAATTTAAATTTTATATCTTTATGTTTGAAGCCTGAAATGTGGAAAAAGGTTGAAAAGTTCAAGGGGGCCGAATACTTTCGCAAGGCACTGTACGTCAGTGCTGTCAGCCTATTTTAATGGGTTTAACAGAGTGATCATTCTGTAATAACTTTCTTTTGTCTCTATAAATAAAGAGACATTTAAACGGATGGGACAACATAATCACCTGATTGTGTAAATGTGAGAAATGACATTTGCAGGAAACTCCCACTTTTTGCTTAGGTCTACAGTAATTGCTAATATTTACCAAATGAGCCAACAATAAATAATAAGTCTATCTAATGAAAGTAAAATCCATGTTTAATAAAAAATCTTGATGAAATGCACTTTACAGTTGGAGGTCACAGGTGCATCCCTCCACCTGTAAGTGGGCCACTGTCATTTTTGTGTCAATATTTTAGCGGTACTTGGACTATTATGGCTGATCATCTGGTGGGAAACCAGTTAGCACCAGTGAAACAGAGATGAAAGTTAATTGTGTTCACAGAGGTTACAATAGTTTATTTATTTATGTATTTTTAACACACCAGGGAGCGTGTACCATTGTGTGTGCTTTTCAGATCCTCTGGACGCGGGGAGCACTTTCTGACAGCGTTTCTAGAACGCTAACCTATAACACGGGTAGTGGAGCTTTCGGGCTCTATCTGGATTCCTCCTTTACGGGACGCAAGCTATATGTCTCGTACGGGAGAGTGTAATAGCGATGGAAACAGGATGCACAGCGAGGAGGAACGACTGGCCACTTTGCACAACTGGCCGCTAAACGCTTCAGATAGATCTGCTGAGCTAGTTTTTACTTCCTGGGACCGGGAGATATGGTGCGCTGCTTTCGCTGCGACAGGACACTGAGGCACTGGGCACACGAGGACAGTCCGACTGGCGGGCACTTTCCCGCGCGCGAGTTCAAGTCGAAAAGGGACACGAGCTATGTTCCGCGCGTCCGCGCCTCGACGGATTCGGTGGACGGACAGCTGTTGAGCCAGCTGCAGCACCTGGCTGCGGGCGAACAGGTGACAACCGGTCAAGCCGCTTATCCAGAGATGGAGCCCGAGGACACGCGCCTCACCACGTTCAGCAACTGGCCCACAGGCACTTCCATCCAACCGGATACACTGGCGCGCGCTGGCTTCTTTTACACAGGTGCGGGGTTTACTCTATTTTAACACTCGTTTTCTCTTCGGCTTAATAATGCTTAACACGAAACGCCCAGCGACGGCAGTTAGATATTATTATGGGACATGAATTTCCTGTATATTCAGGACATTTTGTCTCGAGACTAAGGAGTGTCGTAAATGGAGAAAGATGGAGATTATTCCAAGGGCCCTGAGTAGGAAGGGAGCCTAAGACCACCATAGGGAAAATAAATTGTCCAAGAGAATGAAATGTGTTCATTAGCTTGATATGGGGCTCAAATTCACAGACACACATCTTTGGCTTTCACTGCCCCGAGGAAGAGACCACAGTCAAACACACATGGACTAGTTTTGAACTTGTCCCAGCACTACATAGGTTGATGACGTGGGATTTTTTTTTTGCCCTGATTCTAAGGGGCATGTTTGGTCACATGGGTTGGCAATGTACATTGTCCCCTCATTATTACAAGGTGATGCTTTTATATTTCTTTTCATGACATGAGTTCCGCTTTGTGCTCCTCTTGCTGCCGAAGTGACTAGAATGAACAAGAGCTTGTTAGTGCTGCCACTGCTGCTGTTTGTGCGTGCGTACGTGCGTGCCTGTGTGTGTGTGTGTGTGTGTGCGCGTGCATACGTGCGTGTGTGTGTGTGGTGAAACACTGCTACGTATGCCTAGTGTACAACTAAACTCCCCAGCGTCCAATGAAAACACATTCATACACCTACATCGCAGCTAGACTCAAACACTGTAAGAGTTTTTGGTTGCTCATTCCATCATGTAACACCCAGCACTTTGTTATGTAGGAGTTATAAAGTCTAACTCTGTGAAGGTCACAAAATATAGTTCTGCAATATAGTGGACTTTCAGTTCATATCGCTTCATGTTCCTGCAGTATTTCTACAGGGTCTAATTGAACAAAATGGACACTATGAGGATGAGTTTTTTTCAAAACTGACTGTTATTTCAGCAGTGTATGTATTATTTGGGTGTGTAATATATATTATAAAATAAAATTGGAAACTTTTATTGTGTCTGTGCAAAACCACCAGTGCACAAATAAATCAAAAGATAAAAGAATAGCTGCATCAATGTTGCAATTTATGTCAGGACTTAGATATTCTGGAAACATCTGTCTTGTGTGCTACGCATTCATCCTATGCATAAATCTGCCATATTCGAGCTTTTCTACGTTTTTTTTTTCAGCCTCTGTTTCTGTGGTTTACCATCAGGGGCATAGCGGACGTTTTAAAACTGAGGGTGGGGGACAGCTGTTAATAAGTAACTCGACCCCACATCCACACCTCACTAATCTGGGGAGATAAACCTACACCCAGACACTAATTCTCACGAGGATCATGTTTTATAATTCATCAGAGTACCAAACATAAGAATCTAACACATTTCAAGCAAACATGAACATCTTTCTTCAGTGTCTACTTTTGTTTTGAAGTACGGCATGTGTAATTTTTAGATATCGTTTAAGATGTTTTCATATCGTTTTCTTAGAGTCAGAAAAGCGTAGATAGTCTATGTCGATATCAGTGTTTAATTAAAAACAATATATTAAATGATGCACAAGCTTTTGTGTTTCAAAATGACTAGCAACCTGAATTACATTTTATATTGCCATAATTACTACTATTCTTGAACTATTCTTCAATTGAATTTGGGTAAACCACTTGAAGCATTTGTTGTGTTGAACTTTTTATTTGTTTCAATTGCGTTTGTTTGATTTGTTGATTGCAAACAGCTGAAAGTCTGAAATTTTGACAATAAACCTGATCTACAATGGGGGTTGAATAATTTTGATTACAACTGTATGTATGTGTGCGTGTGCGTGTGTGTGTGTGTATACATATATATATATATACACACACACAAATTTATATATATGCACACACGTTTTATATTATATATATATATATATATATATATATATATATATATATATATATATATATATATATATATATATATATATATAAATATAAAATTGTGTGCATATATATATATATATATATATATATATATATATATATATATATATATATATATATATATATTATATATATATATATATATATATATATATTTCACATTTGTTTTCCTTAGACGTAGAACTTAAGTTCAAATGTAATGCTCAAGATTGCTCACAGTTCCACTTTTAGGGTCAATTTATAATGGGAAGCATTCAAGTCTCAGTCTTAATTTTTTTAGGGGGTACCTTAGTAAGTACACGGTGCATGCAGAACATTTCAGGTTTGAGACTTCTCTTTTATAGGGGAGTGTAAGTGCAATTTAAAAAAAAATCCCTTACTTTTGGGTTGTATATATTTAGTGAGGTACCAGATACAAACCTGAAATTTTCACAGAAAGTCCTCTTTAATAAAATTCTGCTGAAAAATTTTGAGTTTGAAGTTGGAGGTAAACTCTGCTGGAAAATGGACCTCGAGGGCCAGATTTGTAGAACCAGCCTGATCTATTATGTTGGTACAGGGGCACAGTTTGTATGCATGAATAGATAGTGTACAGTTGGGTGTTTTACAAATGACATGGTCATAAAAAGAGCTGTGTTGTTGTTTCTTTTGTGATAAAAGCAGTAAGTAACTTCAGAGCTGTAGTCACTTTCTGCTTTCACCACAGGCGAAAAAACACCATAGCTGTTTTTTTAACTCAAGAAAATTAGAACAATGAAAAACGTTCAAGCAATGAAATTTGCAATTATTTCACCACTTGAGATGGAATGAGCCCTAAGCATTTTAGCATGTTATTGTAGCCTTTGGCCAGTAGGTGGTGCTGGCACGTAGTTTGTTGCATAGCCTTATCTCATGGTGGTGATTGAACAAATCTTTAAGAGGAGTAGTTTTTGACCAAAATGTAATAATTGGAAATTGACGTCATATGGTGCATTGAACACGCCTTGACCCAGGGAATCCAAGGATGCATGGCTTTTAAATTTTGGACACAGGTTTAAAAAGTTATGACCATAAAGGTACATCCAGATTAGGCCCCAAATTTGACCCCATGTCGAACTTGGCCTAATTTTGGTGAGAATGTTCCTTAGATCCTCCCCAATCAGTGTGCCAAATTTCACAACAAGAAGATTCTATGGGCTGCCATAGACACCCTAGCCAGAAGAAGAAGTGCTTGACCGCTAATAATAAGAAAATGTAGAATAACTATAGGGTGCCTACACATCCTAATAATAATCATAATACTACTACTACTACTACTACTACTACTAATAATAATAATAATAATAATCATAATCATCATCATAATAATCATAATAATGAGAATATATATATAAACAAATAAAGACAAAAAGCTAAACAAACATTAAAATTGAGTACTTTGAGTAGTTTTTGAGTTTGTATGTCAAATATAGTGTTCCCCTTATACCACAGCAATTTGCCAACAATTGCAATTTTTAATTTTTTAATGAATGGCCCATTGCATTTTTTAAATATTCATAGTTACATTTAATGTTATGGAATGGCCACAATACTTTAGTCTTCAGGACATAGAAGTTTACACTTTCTGGTTTCTCTGTAATATGACAAGCAGCTGTTTTTTTACTTCAAGTGAGAGAAAAAAAGAGGCTGGTGAGGAAATGACTGTAAAGAGCTGCTATAAAGTAAGTGATAAGAGGTTCAATAAACTTACTGATTTTTACTAACAATGAATACTTCCATAAATGCCAGATAAACATCTCCTAACCAAAAAAAACACCATATCAATTATTATATATAACACATTTTAATCTGTTTATTATTAGTTTTAAATTAAGTGGAATATCCGGTATACAAGTACCTGTAAATGGGCTGTTATAGGTGTGATAATGTATTAGAACAAGTACATTAATATAACCAATAATTTACAGTCATAAATATTCAGATCCGTGCTACTACTGAAAATTAATCAACACATTCAGTTTCAAGAATTTAACCGTGTTGTGGTATAATTATTTTAATCACTCAATCTCTGTTAAAAGAAAAATGATTTGACTATATTTTGGGTGTAACATCATAGCTCACACCATATGTATGCTGCTTAAAATTCCAGTACCCCAGTGTAAAATGTGCATATATTATATGGTAATGGTCTCACCACACTAATTCCTTATCATTGACATTTTATTTAGGTCATAGTGATAACGTGAAGTGTTTCTTCTGCAATGGTAGTTTGAGGAACTGGGAGCCTGGAGATGATCCGTGGCAGGAACATGCCAAGTGGTTTCCACGGTAAAACATTTTCCCACATGATACATACACAAATAGATAAATACATATGCAAGGCTAAATGAAAAAGCACTGTGTTATATGGGCTGTTGACTCTGACATTACTAATTCATTTATTCACATCAGTTGATTCACACAGTTTGAATGTGAGAACATAATTCTTACTAGTAAAATAGTGGCTGCAAGAACTGGACTGAATAATAAACTAATTGTTCAAAAATGTTCAAAGCAACAGCCTTGAGCTGAAATGGACTTTTAAATAGATTATACTAGATTTGGCACTAGCCTGCCAATCACATTTCCATTTATTGTACTTTTAAATACTGAAAACATTGTTATAGGTTTTTGTTTATCATTTTAATATATACATTTTAATATCTACAGTTTATTGTTTTCATTTCAGAAATAATTGTTTAAATTCTGTTGTGAAGTGTACTTTATTAAAATTAGTTTAAAAAGGTACTTGGTCCTAAGTGGTCACTGTCATTCTTTTTCTATAAGGTTATATTATCTTGAAGAGCTGTATTTTCAACAAAATGACTTTGGTTGCTGTCTTGAGTAACATGCAAAATAGGCTATTTTATGCAGACTCATGACATGTAATCCCAATCAACTGCTTTTCAGTTCCAGTCTGTAATGCTATAAAATGTGGAAAGGTTCAAGGGGGTGAATATTTATGCAAGGCACGATACGTTCTATCTATATTTTTTCTTCCTTTCATCATTTCTTTCTTTCTCTATTCTACATTAGATGTGAGTATTTGATGCAGTCAAGAGGACAAGAGTACATCAACCATGTACAGCAGTCATCCTTCAACGCATCAGAGCTCGCAGTGTGTATCTTTCATTCTGTAAAACCTGCTAAAGAACTACTTGTAAGTTCAAGGTATCTTGGAAACTAATGATAACTCTGTTTACAGAGTGAAGCCCAGACTTCAACTCCAAGAAATTTTACCACTGGACATGGTAAGCAAAAACAAGGAAAGAAGGATAGTGTAATCTGGCTTCCCTAAAGCAGTGTAGTGTTAAAATAATCCTATGCCATCTTGCTTTCAAAGTAGAAGTCCAACTTACTGAAATCACATACTAAGGACTACATGATTATAGCATTCTATTGTATCGATATCAGTGTATTCAATGTGTGTGTCAATATAACTGTCATTATAAGTGTATTATTTTCATCTAATTATAACCACCTATAAAAAACATAGCTCTGTGTTTTCTTGAGCACAGGACTTAGAGAGACTAATGCACTGTTACACACTCATTTGTGTTCTCCCCATGCAATGGTAAGATGTGCTGAGTGGGCAGAGTGCACCAGAAGCAGCCATGCTCTCGCCGGTGGTGCAGGCGGTGCTGCAGATGGGTTTTGAGCAAGCGCCAGTTGAGAGCCTGGTTCAGTCTCACTTCCTTCTCACCGGCCACCATTACACTTCTGTCTCCGACCTGGTGGCTGACGTCCTGCAGGCTGAAGAGGAAGGGAGGCAGGGTAGTGATAACACAGGTGCTGAGAGCATTCGCTGCTTTTCAAAAGATAGACAGGCATAAAATAGATGGAGAGATTCATATCTATCCTTATGTATAGCAGTTGCACCTGCAATTTAGTGCCTGCCATAAATAATGCTAACTAAGAAGAAAAAGATATACACATTACATTCTGTGCTGGATCCTTCTCAAATGTGAGATTTGTTCTTTTAGAGCCTGTGGTGAGACAGAGCAGCAGTGCCAATGGAATGAAACTGCAGACCTCACTTGGGGAGAAAGGTGTAAATGAAAGCTGTTTCACTTTTACTGTGCTTGTGGACATGATTATATTCATGAAAACAGTTTACAGTCTTATTTCCACATACAGTATGATATTGTGACATACTGTATGTTATAAGGAGTGACTTTGCAAGTTGTTTTACTATCCACTGATTCTCTCTGAAATTCACGAGTTGTTTATAAGAAAAGGCTAATCAAATAAAACTTAATAAGTGTAGTTCTGAACTCGGGTGACCTGCAGCATCCTGACATGACTGAGTGTGTGTGTGTGTGTGTGTGTGTGTGTGTGTGTGTGTTTGTTTTGCAGTTTTGGTGACCCTGAGTGCTGAGGAACAGTTGAAGCAACTCCAGGAGGAACGAACCTGCAAAGTATGTATGGACAAACCGGTGTCCATGGTGTTTATCCCCTGCGGTCACCTGGTTGTGTGTTCTGATTGTGCAGCCAGCCTACAACACTGCCCCATCTGTAGAGCAGTGATACGTGGCAGCATGCGTGCCTTCATCTCCTGAGGACTACTACAACCACATGCACAACTGAGAAACAATGCTGAAAAAGCTCCTATAAAAACTAGTTATATTTGAAGTAGTTAAAAGTATTTAAATCTATCATTTAGACCACAGGGTCTCAACCCCTGTCCTGGACATTTTAGTGTTTTCCTGCTCCCAAAACACCTGATTCAACTAGTCAGATAATTACCAGCACTTTCTGAAGTGGGTGTGTCATAGCAAGAAAAAATACTCAAATCTGCCCAAAAGGGGGCACTTCAGGATCAAGGTTAGGAACCTGTGATTTAGACCAGCGGTCCCCAACCCCCGGTCCGTTGGTCATTTGGTACCGGGCCGCACAGAAAGAATAAATAACTTACATTATTTCCGTTTTATTTATTATCTGGATCTGAAAAATGACCGGATTCTCTCCGTTACATCCTTCTACGACTCACTCTTGACGCATGTCAAGACGCTTGTCTCGGTCACGTGATACGTTGAAACCTTACCATAGAGACCAGAGAGTGTTAGGGGGGAGAGAGGATGTTACGAGGACGCTGCTAATAAAGTTGCGATTTCACATTGGATTCACATTTATTATTATATTTTTAAAATACCCCAGTTTTTATGCCGGTCATATCATTTTATTTTGTTGTATTTATCCGCCACACCTTAAAGGCCGGTCCGTGAAAATATTGTTTGATATTAAACCGGTCCGTGGCGCAAAAAAGGTTGGGGACCACTGATTTAGACAAAAAAATGTTGACACTTTGAAATTAAATGGAATCAAACTGAAGTTTTTTTCTTATTTATTTACTCAATAAATAAATAAATAAATAAACCTAATAAATGTGTACCTTACTGACCGAAATGGCATAGCATGTTTAATGACCAATGGACTTATATTGCTTTCTGAAGTTTAGCCTAATACAGTATATTAATAATATAAAACAAATCACATGAATAATTCAGCACAGTGGGTGTGGTAAATACATGGCTAAGGCTAAAGGTGTGGTTTTTCAGTTTCTCATGAAAATATTTACAACTTTGCAAACCTTATTAGAAGCTGTAGAAAGGGGAAAAATTCTGCAATATTTTATTATAGATGTTTAAGTAAATTAGGCACCACCCCATTGGAACTGATTGACATGGTGATGTGGTGGCCATATTGTTTACAAACGTCATAATGTTTTTAATCATTATTGAGGCTCACACTCTGTTGAGTAGATTGACACCAAAATTGCGAGTTTTGCATATTAAGCAAATTATTAAAAATTACAGTGAATGGAGCTAAATGAACCAAATGGCACATATTTAGGATGTAAGGAGACAAAGCATGGGAAAAGAGGAGTTTCACTATACCCAATATTTTGCAAAATTTATGCTTGTTAAATGCAATAACATGAATAGTGCCCCCCATAGGCCAAGTTGAGTGAGACTCTGTCAATTATTAGGGGGTCCTTAGATTGACCATGCTTTCAATTTCATGGCATTAACTCAATGTTTATCCTGTCAAATGCCTGTGAATGAAAGCGGAAGTGGGGGGTGGGGGGTTGTTGAGGTGAGGTGTAGGAGAACAGTGTTTCGGTGCTCAGGCATGTTGGCCTCACACCTCCAGGGTTGGTGGTTCAGTTATCTGACCTTAGCTCTGCCTCTTGTTCTGTATATACACTCACCATCCACTTTAATATGAAACACCTGTACACATGCATATTCATGCAGTTATCTAATCATTCAATGATGTGGCAGCAGCACAATGCATAAAATCATGCAGATACAGTTCTAGAGCTTTGGTTAATGTTCACATAAAACATCAGAAGTGGGGGAGATTAATTTTCTTTAACTGTGGCATGGTTGTTGTTACCAGATGAGATGGTTTCAGTATTTCAGAAACTGCTGATATCCAGGGATTTTTACAGACAAGAGTCTGTGTACACTGAATAGTGCAAAAAACAACAACAACAAAAACATTGAGTGAACTACAGTTCTGTTTGTGGAAATGCCCTGCTGATAAGAGACTTCAGATGAAAATGGCCAGATTGGTTCAAGCTTCCAGGAAGGATGTAGTAATTCAAATAATGACCCTTTAACTGTGGTGAACAGAAAAGCATCTCAGAACACACAACAAATCAAAACTTGGTGGATGAGCTACGACAGCAGAAGACTACATCAGGTTCCACCCCTGGCAGCCAAGAGCAAGAATCTGAGACTATCATGGGCACAATGTATGTTTTCTGTATATAGGTTTTGAGCAACTCCATGTAAACACGCATGAGTTAGAACTGTTTGAGTAAATTAGCCTCTGCCTTTGTTAGATTTCCACATTACAGGAATTTCAGATTATGCCCTATGCCCGCCAGATCGTCCGACATGCCTTCCAGCCTGTTTTACCATTAACTTCTATTAACTTCTATTAACTTTTAGTTCTGTGCTGCTATGAGCTAGAAAGTGTGGTTTGCTGCAGAGTTCAGGCGCCTGGAGAGTCCGAAATGAACACTGACAGATATGAGAGTGTTCACAGAGACTTCCGCTTTATTCATTCAGAACAGAAGTATATATACACATTGTACACATTGATAACAGCAGTGCGTGGACGGTTTCTACTGGTCCAGGTGTCAGACAGATTTAGACAAAACACACAGTACATAGTCATGATACAAAATAAGTCCCGTGTCATCTTGATACAGAAGTACATAATAATATAATCAAGGATAGCAGTTGATCAGCTTATTCAAAGAGGTAATTAAATGATTACATTCATCATATTTGATAGCAGTTCATAATATAAGAGGATACATAATATAAAAGAATTTCCTTTCAGCCTTATTAGTACAGAAGTGGCAGTGATGCCAAAGAGCTCCATTTTGGCCTCATCTGACCACCAGAGGAATGAGGCCATGAATGAATGTTCTGAATGAATGCCAGGTGTTGTGGTCAAATGAGACCAAAATGGAGTTCTTTGGCATCAACTCAACTTGCCGTGTTTGGAGGAGGAGGAATGCTGCCAATGACCCCAAGAACACCATCACCACCGTCAAACATGGAGGTGGAAACATTATGCTTTGGGGATGTTTTTCCGCTAAGGGGACAGGATAACTTCACCAAATCAAAGGGACGATGGACGGGGCCATGTACCATCAAATCTTGGGTGAGAACCTCCTTCCCTCAGCCAGGGGGGTAAAAAAAAAAAATAAATAAAAATTAAAAAAAAAATTAAAATGTTTGTTTTGCCGGGGGGGTCCAATACTTATTTCACTCATTAAAATGCAAATCAATTTATAACATTTTTGACATGCGTTTTTCTGGATTTTTTTGTTACTATTTTGTCTCTCACTGTTCAAATAAACCTACCATTAAAATTATAGACTGATCATTTCTTTGTTAGTGGGCAAATGTACAAATTCAGCAGGGGATCAAATACTTTTTTCCCTCACTGTATACCGTCAGCCATACGACACATAATGCGGATAATTAGTTAGATTAGAGTCAGTTCATAGGTTCAAGTTCATAGGTTCATGAGTCATAAGCTGCGTTTACATGGACAACAATAATACACTCTTAATCCGATTAAGACCATACTCTAATTAAGAAACTACCATGTAAACAGCTATTTTTACTTAACTTAATCTAATTAAGGTCATAATCGAAGTAAGCAATAATCTAATTAAGACAGGTGGAGTACTCGTTTTAGTCGCATTATGGATGTGTATTACAGACATGTAAACACCTTAATAAAATTATGAACGTCGTGTCGGATTTTTCACCGCATTTTGCAACAGGACACGATCACACACAGCGCAACCGTTTTACGGCGAACAAGTGAGTTCGGCTGCGATCCAAACCGCATACTTGCCTACTATAGTCCTGTAGTGGGGAAAAAGACATGTATATCGGCTACTATATAGACGGCAACTACGCGATTTGGGACACACCCACGTGGTGACGCAATGACGTGTGCTGTTAATCTAATTATGATCTATAACATGTAAAATGGGAACATGACAGGAGTATTCTAAAAGCGACTCATGTAAACACCTTAATCACATTATTATCTTAATCAGAGTAAGGTCAATAATTAGATTACTGCTGTCCATGTAAACGTAGTCAGTGTCATAGTCATAGACATAGTCAGCTTATAGCGCAGCTTATAGCATAGCAGCTTAGAGATAGAATAGTTTAGACTTAGAGTAGCATAGAGTTAGTATAGTAGAGTAGCGTAGTTTAGACTTAGTATAGATGATAGTTACCATAGTTCATGTTCATAGTTTCATGTGTCATGTTTAAAGTCATAGTTATCGTTCTAATTCTTGTCATGTTTCATGTTTAGGTTAGTTAGGTTAGTTCACTGGTTTCTCAGCTACCAGTCTTGTTTCTCGTTTTGGGATTAAGTTTTGGATTTGTCTGCTCTCCTTTCTATAAATAAAACTCATTCGAACTGCGATTGCATCAGTCCTACTTCAGTTACGTCACGATCCGTGACGCTCAATTTATAACAGGGCCTCTATCTAACTACCAGAGTAGAGAAAGGTTTGCCAATTTGACACAGATTGTGACACACCCACTTCACATTCATGTAAAAAACAGTTTATGCTAATGGTGTAATGATTGACACTTTATATATGAGCTGACCTATTAATACATAAATGAATGTGTGGGTGAGAGTTCAACTATCTCTTATCATGTTTGGACTGTGTTTAGCACAATGCCTATAATATTTTGAAAGCGGATTTGAAAAGAAATAATGTATAGGCAAAAGTTAAAGACACTTCTCCAACTGTGTACTTTACACTATGAAAATGAGTCCAACACAAGGGTGGGCTACAATGTTGCCACTTCTGGGATCAACAGCCAACCACATTGCTGGAATGGAAAGGCACCAGCTTACAACAACTTCTTAGCAGAAAGGAATAAAAGTATTTCCCCAAACAGCACCTTCTTGTTCTGTGTTTCTAACCTGACTAGGAAACAGACATTAACAGAAACACCACCTTCTGAATTTTCAACCTGCGAGGTAAGACCACCATTCTGAATCTCTGACCTGACAAGGGGAAAGGCAATGGTACAATTAAGGTTAAGCTTTTGTGAGCAAAATTTACTTTCAGCTGCGTGTTCCAAACTGTAAGGATCTCCACACTGGCAGATATTATGTAAATAATTTAGAATTTCTTTGGCCCCCATACAGAATTGGTCTAAACATGTACATAAATTAAACTGTACACAATTCTGTCATATCACGGCAAACCAGCGACTCCATTTCCCAGAATCCACCACGAACTAACAAAGCTACACAAGGTCATGTCACATTTTCTTGAGAACTAAATAAGATACTGTATACCTGTTAACAATTATAATATCAAAGACACCAAGTAATATATCTCTGCTCAAAAGAATGTTTTAAAAGCAGTTGGTGTACCCACAAATGGCTCCACAAGAGAGCAAGAGCAGAGCTCCAGATTGAGAACCACAAGGTGGTTTCACCTGCAGAGCTCCAGCTCCAGCTGGAGATCAACGTGGCGACCTCTTCCCCAGAGCTCCAACCTTAGACCCACGAGGTGATCTCACCTGCAGAGCTCCAGCCAGAGGTTAATGTGGTGACCTCATCTCAAGAGCTCCAGCCTGAGAAACAAGAGATGGCCTCATCTCCAGAGTTCCTGCGAGACATCAACAGAGTGACCGTATCGCCAGAGCCACAGCCTTAGGTCAATGTGGTGACCTCCTCCTCAGAGTTCCAGCACGAGACCCATAAGGTAGTCTCAGCTCCAGAGCCCCAGTCAGAGATCAACATGGTGATGGGTGAGACCAGCTTGTGGGTCTCAGGCTGGAGCTCTGGGGATGAGGTTGCCACGTTGACCTCTGGCTGGACCTCAGCAAGGGAGACCACCTCAAAAAATTCTGCTGCATCCATAGTGCTGCGAAGTATTCTCCTTTTCTTTGTTCGTGCCATATGTCGCTCTCCCCTAATGCTTCACAGTGAGCATTGCTCTCCCCTCCGGACTTGCAGAGAACCTCACTCTCCCCAGGACCTTGCAGAAAGCATGGCTCCCCTCTCTAGCATCTTGGGAAACGAGGTGACCTCCTATGCCCAGTTCCAGTTTTAAGTCGACGTCATGACCAACAACGTTATGCTTGCACCTGAGTCTGCTGACACAGCCAACCAAGTTATGCTCACGCCTGAGTCAGCTGACACAGCCAACCAAGTTCTGCTGACACGGCCACCCAAGTTCTGCTGACACCAGAGTCTGCTGACACAGCCAACCAAGTTAAGCCTGCAGAGTCGACGGAGAACAACGCTCAGCCTCCCTGCTTGGCTGAAGACATCGTTCTGCCTTCCTGTTGCACCAAAGCTGACGATCAAAGTTCCCACACCTGCGTGCTGCCCAGGGACCCTGGCGAACCTGCCCCAGTCTCATGTCTGCTCCTTGGCTCTTTGAGGAGCCCGCTATCTGTAGGACAATACCTGCCTCAAGACATAAGGGGCTGTGAAGTCATTTTGCCCAGAGGGCCAGGACTGTCAGGGAAGGGAATGTTTTCTGGTGCTCATGTGTCTATGTTCAGGGTGAAGTATTGAGTGTTATCACTGTGCCAAGTCTTTGTTCCTTGTTTCTGTGCCCTAGTTTTCATCCTGTTCTCGTCCTCGTTTTTTGACTGTTTTGCCTTGTTTATGCCATTTGCCGATCGCCTGACAAGTTTGCATGTTTGACCACACCTATGTCTCACTTTTTGGATTTGTCTGCCTATCTCGTTTGTGATAAAGCTCTTACCTGCACTTGCATCCATCCTCAACCTCCATTAGTTGACAAGTTCCCTATACAGAATGTAAATGTTAGTTTGTGTAGGTTTTTTGGCTCATGTATTGTAGGGTAAAAATATTAAAAATCTGAAAGATGTGCATCATACCTGACATCTAGATGAACACTACAGTTGGTTTTGTTTCTCTTCAAATGCCATTGAGCTTTAAATTATTGCATATTTTGTGTATGAGCCCATTCAGTACTGAAACACATGGCAAATTTTACATATGATTTCATAGTTTATTTTAATAAATATAAAAAATCTAAAAGGTGTGTATTATAGCTGACACCTCCAGGAACACTTTACAATTGGTTTTGTTGTGGCTGTATGCCGTCTTTCCCTTCAAATGCTATTAAAGTTAGAAATGTGTATACCAATGTCATATGTAACTTTAGAGACGGGCCCTTAATTTGCGAATATCTGCGAATATTGAATGTCCAACGTCAAGCCAACTTTATGCCAGTCATTACAATTAGATCAGTTAACGTTTCATCAATGATTTATTTTTGTATTGTTTTTGCATCTTTGAACCAATCACACATTTCTGTTGAACATATGAATGCATGTCCAATTGAAGACATTTAGATTAGTCACCAGTGAAAAGGAAATCTGGTGAAAAATAATTATTTGCTCACTGATTGAATTCTCTCATAATAAACAACAAAGGGCAGATAAGATGTATGTAAGAGGTTCATTATGCAGTGTACACAGCTTTATTGATTGTAATGGGAGTTTTTTTTTTTTTTTGCGAAAGCACACTAATTCACAGAGCCACTGAAAGACATTTGCTCTCACTGCTACATGGTCAAGAAAAAGACATTCTTGAGATAAATTCCTAAAATGATGTTTACATTTATTCGCTTAGCAGACGCTTTTATCCAAAGCGACTTACAAATAAGCAAAGCGATATATCAAGCAGGGAACAATACAAGTAGTGCTACTATACAAGATCCATTAATTGAATACCAGAGGAAGCAAAGTGTACAGAGTAGAGTTGTAAGTGCATTGTCTGTGGGTTTTTTTTTTTTTTTTTTTAGGAGTTGGTTAGGTGTTCTCGGAAAAGGTGGGTCTTTAGCAGTTTTTTGAAGATAGTGAGAGATTGAGTCCGGATTGAGATCGGAAGAGCATTCCACCACTGGGGAACGGTATGCGTGAAGGTTCTGGAAAGGGACCTTACGCCTCGCTGAGTGGGAACTACTAAACGCCGGTCACTAGTCGATCGCAGATTGCGAGAGGGAATGTATGCCTTCAGAAGAGAGTTGAGGTAGGAGGGTGCTGTTCCTGACAAGGTCTTGTAGGAGAGCATCAAGGCCTTGAACTTGATGCAGGCAGCTACAGGAAGCCAGTGGAGGGAGATGAAGAGGGGTGTGACATGAGTAGTCTTGGGCTGGTTGAAGACAAGGGCGCTGCAGCATTCTGAATCATTTGAAGGGGTTTGATGGAGCTGGCTGGGAGGCCTGAAAGCAGTGAGTTGCAGTAGTCCAGTTTAGAGATGACAAGAGCCTGGACTAGTATCTATGTAGCCTGTTTGGTGAGGAATGGTCGGATTTTCTTGATGTTGTACAGGATGAACCTACAGGATCTTGCAGTTGCTGAGATGTGGTCTGTAAAGGTCGTAAATGTTCCAGATATAGATTAAATATATATATATATATATATATATATATATATATATATATATATATATATATATATATATATATATATATATATATATATACACACACACAGTATATATATATATATATATATATATATATATATATATATATATATATATATAAAGAAGTTCTGCATAATTGACTTCAATTTAACAAGTGTTCATTGTGTTGTCATTGTTATGCACAACCTGCATTTTTCGCTGCACTTTCCACCTTGGTCAGTATTGGTCCTTTCTTAAGCAGTACTATGACATTTGTCGCATCACCATAATTGTTGTTCCTGTGATCTCATGTGTCTGTTTCTTTTTCAGCATACTTGTGTTTTGGCTTTTTCTACAGAGAGCAGTTCATTTGTTCTTAGTGCCTTTTTCTTGAAACATTTGAGGAAAAACTTATATTTAAGCTGTTACTGAAGATTTTCTGTATTTGGCATGCTTTTAAATAGAGCAAGGTCACAAGCTCGCCAGTCTTGGTCATTAGCCAGAGGTAATTGACTAATACTATTCTGATGGCTGCCCATGCTTGCCCTTTTCTAATAAGTACTTTGTTTAATCCCCTTAGTTAGTAACGTTATTTATAGTCAGATGTCATGACCACTAAAATTTACAGAGATGGTCCAATAATATCACAGTAAAAATTTGCTTTACAAAAAAAAATCATGCCATAGTTTCCTATGTTCACTTAACTAGAAAAATATTCCAATAGCCAGAGGTTAAGACTTCACCCTATTTAGACTTAGTCAATCAACTTTATGTTCTCCTAAACGGAAAATCCATATCGAGCCTGTACAGACCAAGTGCACTTAAAGCCAAGTTGTTAGCATGGACTCTAAAATCTCAGCTGGCATGCTCCAATGTGACACTTAAACCTGAATTTTAGCCTGTACTAATCTGGTCGCAGATTTGCGGTAACAAAGACTTAATGTAATCTACTAGAGACAATAATTTCAGAATATATAATAAGATAATACTTTATTAATCCCCAGCTGGAGAAGTTAGGGTATCACAACAGAAGGAAAAAAAAGAAAGAAAAAAAATAAGGAAAGGAGCAATAAGATTTAGTAAGGAGAACAATACAGGGATATATGAAGAGTCTATACAAGATGTTTAAATATGTACAGACATAAGCACAATCCATCCATCCATCACACACGAGCAGTATATACACAGCAAGCAACAATGTACAGTCCCACTATACAAATAGCCCATGTACATATCACATACGTACACTGTACACAATACTATATACACATATTGCAGCTGTACGGTATAATTAGTGTAAACATATTAGCTTTGAAGCAGTGATGTATCATCAACTCTAATATTTATTTAACCAGGTATGAACACATTCAAATCCAATACTACTATTAATAATAAGAAGAAATAATTACATTCAGCATTACATTACAAATCAAATTCAAAACATGAATTGAAAGACCTGCTCTGGGTGGATTAACGGGAAATTGGCAAAGAATCCAAGGTATCCGGAACATTCATCACCAGTATACATCATTACAATGGATAATAATTCAGAATAATCACTGCCTTTAATTTTTTTTGGATGCAAGCCTCGTGCACAGATCTAAAATTTCCATAAGATCATTTAGAACATTCTTATGTATCTTATGAAAATGAAGCTTATGCATATTAACTGCAGGCTAAGTCACATTCGATGGTACAGGTCTGATTGAACAATGCATGACTGATCAGTAGAAGTGCCTGCACCCAGAATCTGACCGCTTTTATGATATTTTTGTTGCCATTTGTGATGTATTGGAAACCAGTGGCCACCTGGTTATAGACAAGCATGTTAAAATGTGATTGATAACTTATTTTGTAGGTGTTGTCTATGGAATTAACTGAGTCAAAGAGGCCTGCTATATTTCCAAGCAGGTCCCATTTAGAACGTACAGGTGATTTTTGAACGGCAAGTCTGCCTTTATAATAAGAGGTTAAATCATTGATTCGTGCCTGAAGCCATGCGTAAGATTTGTGGTCAATACTACGGTGTCCTGTAAAAACATTTTAAATGTTTTAAATCTGATTTTGTAGACATCTAGCATGTGGTCAGGACTATATAAATGAATTTTCTCAGTGTTGACTATACCGACACCCTCCTCAGGTAATGAGAAGTGGCCTAATATAGTCTAGTGTAAATTAGAGAAAACAAAAAGAGACAAATGTTTTTGAAAAATTATCAGAGACCTTTTCTACAGTAAATTTAGGCATCTCACTATAGAAATAAAACAAAACAAAACGGAAGCTAACTATCTCAGTGGATCCAGAGTTTTCTCTGAAAACACTGGGCACAGTGCTAGAATAAAGATTAAATGGGGTGCTAGCCCATTACAAAGGCACCACACACACACACACACGGTCAATTCAGAATGGCTAAAACACCTTCTGGTATGCTTTCTAATTCCTATATGTATTCAGACACTTAGTTTGTGTGCGTTTGTGTGTGTAGGTGCGCTTTACTTGAGTGTAAGCAATAAAACATGTCAGGGTGTGAAGTTATAAAAAATTAAATCAATGGCTTTGGAAAAATGACATTTGGGAATTCTGCAGTGTTGTGAGATAAATATAGATAAAATGCTCCAGCAAGAGGCAATATGACAATTATTAATTCATGCTGCAAAATTTGGAAAATCCTGGTGCTAAACCAGGGAGCCACAATTAAAAAGAACCATGTGCAAGTTATGAACTGGCTCTATTAGCTATCCTGTTGCTGTGTGAGAGCATTTTATATTAACTACAGAGGTTTAGCACCTCTAAATACTGTGGGGAGAAGCATTATAAGTTAAAATTAAACAGTCAGCTCTACTTCTTTGTAGGGCATTGGTGGTGTCATTTATGGTAAAAAAAAAATAATAACAATGCCATTAGGAGAGATCAGGAACAAAGTTCAACATAGCTAACAAGCGAGTCTTGAATACACTAATGACTATTTCAAGATCAGATTGTAGTTTAAACCTCAAACATGAGGTCACTGGCTGTGGCATTTACAGTTTGGGTAGGCCTAAATGCTACACTTTTACCCGAATCCAGTCTTATGTGAAAATTTTAAGTTTAGTCAAATTGTACTACAGTACATTAAACTGAGAGGAGGAAGGAAACAATGTAGTGAGTTAGTTGCATTTGTCAATAATTGTTTTTTCTTTTTCTGTTTTTACCTCATGATATTTTAAAAGATGCCATGGAAAAGAAAGAAATCTGTGGCTCCAAAAAAGTATTGAAGAAAGGTGGACTTGGAAGATGAACAGACCAGATTCTCCAGGATTAACAAGGTACTACTGATATCGGTCTCTTGGATTACAACATGCTCATTTCAGGGCACCTTAATGTTTGGGACTAGGGTTGTCACGATTCTTCGAATAAATTCAAGTGTTCGATGCTTTTTTTTTTAGAAAAAATCCTCGATTATGTTGATTAACTGGCAAATACTGGAAGTGGTGCATTCCACAGACAACGATCCATGAACCACATTAGATTGTTGTGTAAGGCTGCACGATATATTACAACCATTTAAAAATCATGATATAGCATAGTGCTAATGTGAAATCACAGAGGGTGCAATTCAATTAAATAGATATATGCACTGCGGGTTTCAGAGTGAAACGCAATGCTTTATTTACATGTGCAGGTTATGTGTTTATATGTTGGCTCCATTCACAGTATTCTCCACAGTGACAAGAGTTTAAATTTTTATTAACCGTGATCCAAAGGAGTCTTGCGTGAATGGATACAATCCTGATTTGTTGACATCGAACGCTAACATGGACATTCAGTACATTCTTGACCCTTTTAGCTGCATCACGTACATGTTGTCGTATATGTCCAAGTCAGTGCATGAAATGAGAGATTTATTGAAGAACGTAATCAAGTGTGTGCATGAAAAAACATTGATGAAGATGAAATGAAGCACATAATGCAGGCCTACTCCAAACACAGGCAAGTAAGCGCTCAGGGGTCTGTGGCACAAACATGCAGCTTACCAACGAAGTGTTCACAAAGCATTGTGTTTTCCCCTTTGTGTCCTACAAAACAAACATCCCAATTCAGAGGATGTCTGGATGTCAGGGATAATGGATAAATACAGAGCAAGGCCTCAAACACTTTTTTTAAACTTCATATCAGGTGGTGCTGGTTGTGACAAATCACATGTCAGTAAGTGCATATACACGAAAGCGACTAAGATTCTGTGATAACTGCCACGACTGCAGGAGGAAGGGGATCTCTCCGTGCCTACAGTGCTCTTGACCGCATTTACTGGAACAGCTGCAATCAATATGTCCGGTGAAACACTGCATCCCATTTTTAAACTTCCAAGGAATCGGAGGCGACCATATCCAGGACTTGAAAATGCCCTAGATGAATTACGTGCTAGGTTACGCAATGTGGAGATTCTGATCATTGATGAAGTGTCCATGATTTCGAAGGATCTTTTTGCCTACATCAACTGGAGATTTCAGCAGATCAAAAGCAGCAAGAAACCTTTTGGGGGAATCTCTGTACTCGCTGTGGGAGACTTTCACCAACTGCCACTTATTGGTAAAGCCAAACAACTCTGCATGTATGAAGAGGATGTGTTGGACTTCTGGAATGATTTCCAAATGATTACTCTCTCAGAGATCACATGTCAGAAAGAAGACCTTGCTTTTGAATCGACTATGGGTGAAGCAGAATACTGAAGCTCTTGGTGAAAATAGAACTTCAGGCTGTGAAGAACCCCAAAGACTGCCTATGTGATGCACTGCACATATCTGCCACCAAAAAGGAAGTTCACAGACACAATACTGAAACGATACACACTCTTCACATTGATAGCATAACCGTTGATGCCGAAGACTACAGGAAAGACCCAAGAACAGATCTTTCGAATGAATGATGAAGAGGTTAAAAGGCCTGTCAACGGGGAAAAAAGGACAATTTAATTGACATCATATAAATTACAATGGGAGTACGCATAATGGTGACTAGGAATCTGGATGTTGAAGATGGAGTTGTTAATGGATGTTTTGGGAAGATTGCAAATATTGTCACTAAAACAAAAGATGGAATTGCTATCATACAGATGCTAGGACTTCAGCTCGACAATCCAAACGCAGGGAGGAAACGCAGCATAAGGGTGCAAGCTGAAGACAACTTGGTTTATTTCGAGAGATCTGAAGAAAATCTAAGGAAAGGAGCAGTTTGTCGACAATTTTCTATCAAGTTAGCTTACGCCTGCACAGCTCACAAAGTTCAAGGCATGAGCATGCAGAATGCCGCAGTGTCGCTGAAGATTTTCGAGCCGGGAATCGATGTTCCCCGCAGCAGAACGACCTCACTTCGTGCATTACACATTACGGACTTCAGTGAAAAGAAGATTTATGCTGATCCTGCAGTCACAGCCTCATTGCGAAGTATGACAAGAGCATCATTCAAAGGAATCATGCCACTTTTGCAGCAAATGAGGGAAACATGGATCAAACCCTTAAAATCATTCAACACAACACAGAAGGCCTGTCATCCCACATTGAAAATATCAGATGCCGTCATGAACTGCTACTATCGGACATTCTTTGCATAACAGAAACTCACCTGACTGGGTCATTCGTTACACCCCATCTCAATTGGAAGGATACAACTTATTTATTCGTAACGGATATGCCGACTACTCAACACATCAAGAAATTGCAAAGAATCCCTACTGTTGCATTGGAAGTCTGCTAAATACCCATCTATCTCCCAGTGGATAAAGGACGTGATGTTTTTTCTGAAGCTTGAGAAAATAAGATATACGATGAATGGTTGTACGGACAAGTTTTTTCATAAATGGCATCCTTTGTTCTTTGGGATTTAAACTTTCTCACTGTTATTGGTTAGCCATGATGAGCCGGAGGGGGTTTGGGTTGTGGTTTTTTTTTTTTTGTTTTTTTTTTTTTATAACTTTGTTTTTTTTTGAAAAAAAAAAAAAAAAAGAAAAAAAAAAACATTTATTTCCGGTGGGTGGTTCCTTTTGTGAATATTTACTGCTGTTGCTCAATTTAGTTTTTGTTTTCTTCTCAACTGAATATTTGGGAAAGGGAGGGGAGGACAGAAAAGAAAAGGCGATGCAGAAAGGTTTAGCAGAAATGTTCAACAGAAAGGTTCAGCAGAAATGTTTAGCAGAAATGATCATTAGAAATGTTTAGCAGAAATGATCTTTAGAAATGTTTAGCAGAAATGATCTTTAGAAATGTTTAGCAGAAATGATCATTAGAAATGTTTAGCAGAAATGTTTATCAAAAATGTTCATTAGAAATGTTCAGCAGAAATGTTTAGCAGAAATGTTCAGTAGAAGTGTTCAGCAGAAATGTTCAATAAAAATAAAACTTTAAAAAAAGAAATTGCAAAGAGAGCAGAAATGTTCAGCAGAAATGTTTAGCAGAAACTTTAGCAGAAATGGTCATTATAAATGTTTAGCAGAAATGTTTAGCAGAAATGTTTAGCAGAAATGATCTTTAGAAATGTTTAGCAGAAATGATCATTAGAAATGTTTGCAAAAATGTTTAGCAGAAATGGTCATTAGAAATGTTTAGCAGAAATGTTCAGCAGAAATGTTTAGCAGAAATGATCTTTAGAAATGTTTAGCAGAAATGTTCTGTAGAAATGTTCAGTAGAAATGTTCAATAAAAATAAAACTTTAAAAAAAGAAATTGCAAAGAGATGGAGTCGCAATATATTGTAAAGAGCATATTTTAGCTCAGTCTAGGAAATATATACAAAATGTGACTGATCTGGAGTT
This sequence comes from Ameiurus melas, assembly GCA_012411365.1. NCBI lineage: Eukaryota > Metazoa > Chordata > Actinopteri > Siluriformes > Ictaluridae > Ameiurus > Ameiurus melas. The sequence goes on along the minus strand of CM022768.1, from coordinate 17,336,441 downwards.
TGTCATCATCAAAATATAGTCCAATGAAAGCAACAATCGCTGCTGTGTACAAGCCACCACACTACAGTTTTGAAGAATTCTTGAAAAACTTGAGTCTGTTGGATTATTTGGACATAGTGGACAAAAATCCTGCTGTTGTCTGTGGAGACTTTAATAAGGACCTCCTATGGGCAGGAAAATAAATGTTCCATCAGCACCAACGCCACTCTCAGGGATGGTCATCCTATCAGCAGGAACAAGCATTAACTCCAGTGCCACTCCCTCAGGACTAGTCGTCTTATCTGCAGGGACAACCAGCAGCTCCAGCAGCACCCTCTCAGAATCGTCACCGTGAGTGGAGACTGCAAAAGGCAGCGGTTGAGGATCATGATCGTGTGTCGAAAGGGGAGCCGACAAAGACGCGGCACTGCGAAGAATGCTACCACTATCAATGTAAAGCATGTGGTCAATCAAAAAACAAACTTACTAGCCATACCCAGGTGAGGGGTAAATGGTACTGCCCAGAATCTGGGCAGACCATTACAGAGTGGGAAGTCACTCTTTAAAACTGGAAAGGCAGAGCTTTTTTCTTTGACTCTGACTTTGTGTGCCACTTTGTTGAATAACTGATTAAAGTAAAAAATAAATTAAATGTTTTAAAGTCTTTCAAGTAAATGTTATTTATATGTTAGGTCTGAGCTTTTGTAATAAAGAGGATTTGGGAAAACAAGGTTGTAATGTTTCAGTTATCATTGTGAAAAAAAAGTTTCATGTTAAGTGAAAAGACTTTCATGTTGATCAAGTATTATTGGTCTATCTGTTAGAGATGAGCTTGTGGGGACTGAAGAAAATGATCTAAAAACAATTGCGATCATTTTTAACCGTCATTCTTGAGAAAACTAGCAAATAACTGAATAGAAATGAACAGTTTAATAGAATTTTCACTCCCTTCACCAAGATGTTCTAAGCAGGAAGTAACCCGACTCTGTTCAGGGCTGTGAGTTGCATCCACTGAAGTTTGAACCACTGGGCGGCGCTGATCGGGCTTTTTCTCATTCAGTTCCGCTTCGAGATAATGCACTGATGCTCTTTGCTCAGAATAGAAAGGAAAGGAACAGATACCCTCCACCACATAATGCAAGAGGCATCCTCTGTGTAGGAGGCGTCGTGCGAGCATTGAACGTGTGATGCATTTAGCTCGTGATGACAGAAAGGCACTATGGTTTTTTTTCTTTCTTCTCTTCTCCCGCCATGTTATTATTGTAGCGGCGGTCCCGGGAGAAGTGGTTAACACGAAGAGCTCAGTGCTGGTGGCGTCTCTGAAGCGTGGGGTGAGAACACACACATTATTACGTAACTCATGTTTAATGGGATGGCAGCGTATGAAATGTGAAATGCGTCCTCATTCACACTAAGACTTTGCATCATTATTAGAAAACAGATGTGTTTAAAAATCTCAAAATTTGTGATAACCAAAACCTGGTTATCTTGAATGGGTCATCGTTTTAGGATTTGGAGCCTATTTTACATTAGATTGCGGTCTGCAACTCTGCAGTTCACACCTGAGAGTGCGCTCCTGTGGAGGAGTGTAACTCACGTTGCGTGATCAGGAAGTCTATCATATTTGTTTGATTAATGTCAACATAAACGTTCCCATGGCGCAGTGGGAGTTCAGGGTTTGATCCTGACCTCGGGTCTGTGTAGAGGTGTTGTGCATGTTCACCTGAGTTTCCTCCAGTAAGCTAGAGTCATATCATTTTAGGGAAAAAAAAAAGAGTACATGTCAGTTGGCACCAGCAGTGGAACTTTTAATCGTATTCTCTCCCACTGATTTCATTCATCAATAATTCTGTCATTAGAAGACCTGGGGCACAATCAGCATTCAAATTCACCCCAAAAGTGTTCAGTGGGCTTGAGGTCAGCGCTCCGTGCACGCCATTCGAGCTTGGCCTAACCATGTCTTTATGGGCCTCACTTTGTGCACAGGGATCAGGCCCCTTATATCCAGTAAGGATAAGCTGTAATGCCACAGCTTACAACGATATCCTATACATTTGTGTGCTTCCAACTTTGTGGCAACTGTTTGGCACATATATGAGTGTGATGGTCAGGTGTGCACAAACATTTGGCCATAGTCTAGATTTTTACAAAAATATAATATCATGATTGTCTAACTAAATCAGATTATTGCAATCAAATTCTGCATAAACCTATGTATGTGTACGACAGGAAGAGATGGAGGGAGAAGAGACACAGTTGGTAAAATAGGAGAGCAAGATCTCAAAAATGAATCGCATTAACATTAATTAAAAGTGCACAGCTAAACACAGACAAATTCTAAATCAAACTTATGGAAAAATCTTAAAACTCTGAACAATATTTGCCAAAACATTTAAACCTGGATAAACTGTTCATTTTATACGGTCACATTTGATAACCGATTGTTAAATTAACTAGCTAGCTAACCAGTTAGTTAACAATAGGTTATCAAAGTTGTAAGGTATAACAGGGTCATTTTAACCTACATAGTTTGCTGCCCAAAGCTGCAATTCTTAATATAACTCATCAAACTTAACTTAAAACTTGAAAAAGAAAGACATTAATTTTTATAGATAAATACTTAAACTTAACATATAACCTACTGTACACATGGTAGCACACATGGTAGCAGGCTAGGTATCTAGGTAGCAAATACCCCACTGAAATTTTTTGAGCACATGGACAAAACAGAATAAAACCGTATGTAAAAAGAGACAATAAAATGTTATAATTATAGGACAAGTAATAGAATTTTAATAGAAATTGCTTGCTGAGTCGTTGAGAGAAAAAATGGTCAGACTTGCTTGCCTTGTTCATTTGACTGCAAACATGGAATTTTGTGTCTGATTGAGAAGGTTGACTGAGCACAGTTATGCTTAGCTTACACATGAGTGATCACAATCAAGTGAGAGCAGCGCAAATAAAGTAACACTCTGTGTGTGTGTGCGTGCGCACCCTCATGACAGTATGAGATATGAGTAGTTTAGTATACTGAAATAGCATTTTACCACTTTATGTCCAATTTGTTGAGCACCCAGTACACAATGCAAACTTGCACGCACACACACACACTGCTCTTACTGGGGATACACGCCTGACCATCTAACATAGACTACACAGCCCGATAAAATCTTTCTGAAGTCTTTCCCCTTGTCTTAATCTGTCTTTCTTTAGACATCAAATTTCCTGCAGCTTCACAGGCTGGATACAATGGCTAAATAGTGCAACCCCAGGGCTTCTTTAGGGTTATCATAAGAAATTGTAATAAATGTTGTACCTAGATATAAATATATGTATATCTACATATGTATGTACATATTTTTTCATATCTGTATAATTGCCTAAACTTTTATTACATTCTTTCATTATTTCATCTTAAAAAATTGCTTTATCCTTCTGTTTAGGGTTGTTTTGGATCTGGAGCCTATACCAGAAACAGTGGGCATGAGCAGAGAATACACCCTGAATGGGACATCGTCCCATCACAGGGTTCTTTTATAAGAGTTTATGATAATGTATTTTTGTTTATTTTGTAAGATATTACAATAAGTTTTAATATGCTTATTGCTTATTATGCATACTGTATTACTGAAAGGATTCCCTACTTGAGTTGACATGTCTCCAACTTTCATGGAGCTCTCATTTAGTGAAAAGAACTATGGGATTGATAGCCTTAGGGCTGCAACTACCATTTTCATAATTGATTAGTTGGCCGATTATTTTCAATTAATCGGATTGGGAGGCAAACTTTCAGTACCATTTTTTTCCCAGTACCATTTCACACTCTTTATTTATAATTAAATCCACAAACTGAGTTTTATAAATATAAACTTCAGTCTAAAATTTTACACAACTCTTTGTCCAATTACATAAGACTGAAAAGAACCCAATACACACCAGAATATATATTATTCATTTAGGACTAGTTTAATTCAGTGCTTTTTGTGCATCCATAAATAATTATGCATAAATAGTATAATACTATATGCATTACCTTTTATTGATGCACAAAAAGCACTGAATTAAACTACAGTCCTAAATTAATAATAAAAACTCACTTTCACTGCACCTTACGGTTTCTGTAACTCACTGTCTTTAGACATATTACTTGTGTTTACTTTTGATCATAGTGTTTTTATTAGACATTACAGATCTTGTGCGGCCATTGTGTATCACCGTGTCTACATTGCGCGTGAGGAGCAACGTGGCTTCGTTACTAATACATCACTTCCGTTATAATAAATGATAGAAGTTACACTGGTACAGCATATAATGACAATAAACTTAAATTAAACTAAACCTTTTAAGCAACTCACAACAGCGTCACTGTTATGCTTCCGTGCCACACAAACTCCGCTTTATAAAGTTTGATCTTTTCCGCAGTGTTTAATATAAAATGCTTCACTGCTTTAAAGTATTGGAGGTCGCACACTTTCTTCCTCAGTAACTAGATGATTTCGTCTCCGTCTGATGATGGTCATGTTGGGAATAAAAGGTAACATTGACATAAACAGTAAACTGAAGAAAGTCATTGTTGGTGACTGGGTATACTGGTTAGCGGCATCGCATTACATGCATATAACATCATGTGCCATTGATTAGGAAGCGGCTTATACTTCTGTTTAGTGAAAAACCCGCTAGTGGTCCATTTGAGATGACATTACTTTTCTAAAATTCATACAGTAGACGGTAGAGTATATAATGCATAGTGTAAGTATGTCATTTGGGATACAACTTTAGTATTTACTTTCCGAAGCATGCTTTCAGAAGAGAAGTAATGCAATAAGTAATCGATAATAATCGATTATTAATATCAACGATTAGTTGTTGCAGCTCTAGATTGCCTTTACCAAATAAAATTGAAGTGATGCTGCCTTTAAATTTGTCCAGAATATTGGAGAGATCCCCTTGTGAAAACAGGAGGAGAAAAAAATTTATTATATGAAAAATGAAAGAAATTGAGTTTCACATACAAAAACCGCTGTAAAACCATTCATGATGTTTCTCAAAAGTGTGCAGGTCATTCACAGTTTAGATAATTCAGTAATTACTTTAAATGTGAGTGAATGATCTTAATGTCAGCATTTATTCAACTGTGATTGAAGGATGTGAACAGCAGAGAGAAAGAAGAGCTCTCTCATCCGTCCCTCTTAGCCCTCCCTCCCAGCCTTCTATGTCTTCCTTCCCTCTCATCATTCTCTTAGCATAGCAGATGACCAAAAGTGATATTCACACTGCTATCACATTCCGCCTGTCACAGGAGGCTTGTCTTGCTCTGTTTTTATCCATTCCTTTCCATCCCATCTCTGTGTCTTCTCTCTCTCTCTCTCTCTCTCCCCCGCTCTCTTTCTCTAATGATTATAGGGTCAGTGTCAGGAAATAAGAGTTGAGTGCATCAAAGTCAATAGCATGGAGGAGTATCTCAGGCTCTATTGTATGCACATTAGACTAACAGCTTTATCCATAACACACAATACTGTGTCTGTCTCTGAGAGCAGAATGCATTTGGAGGCAATGCATTTGCCTCATTGCACGTCTCATATGTTGATCACCTTTGTTACATTAGTTAGCTTCAACATTAGCATCTACACTTTTTATGTGATATTGTTTTGAAAAATGCTGGGAAAAATAATTTTGCATAATGCTAAAATATCATGACTGCTGGTTTTTTGTAAATAAATGACTTATACAATCCATGTGACGCAGACATGAAATAATGTGGATAATATTTTTCTTTGTTCTCTTTTTTAATAACTTTTTTGTGCCAGATGTTTTGTGCCACTTTTTTTTTTCAAGGTTTCTAGTATTTATGGCCGAAACATATTTTAAAGTAAGTTTTCACCAAAAAACTCCCTCTGGGCAATTACGTAATGAGCAGATAAAAATACATATACACTAGGGATGTCACGAGAACCGATGCTTAGGTACCAACATTCTTAAAACGTGACAGTACTTGTTTTTCTGTAGTAGCGTCGGTACCGTGGGTAATGAAGGTACTGGGGTTGCAGTTCTTCCAGATGGGGCAAGCAAATACACTTAAGTGTTTTAGTCCACAAGTGGTAAAGAATAAGAAGAACGCTTACAAGCACACGGGAAAAACTACAGAAGATGGCGACAAGTTTATCTCCAGCCCGATTCGTTGAGAGGAATGGTGGTAGTAATCATATATGGAAATGCTTTGCATTTGAGGTGGATGACAGCAAACATAATTGATGCATAGTTGATGCTCTGAAGCCGGTGTGAAACCGATGTTATCGATAATTTCAAATAAAGCGAGGAAACACCTCGATTTTGGCGAAGCACATGAGAGGCGGTCCCTATATTAAGTTTGTTTGAGGCAGCTGGCACTGTGGCCGTGAAACCAGCCAACGCTATGCTCCGTGTAATGTTTGCGATAGCCAGTTATTTGTTAACGATGCTAACGCATTGCATTGTAATAAACTACCTCCTAATGGGCCACCATGCATCGCCATTCAGCCTGTGTCCTGTCAGCAAAATTTAGCATAATGTCACTAATAATTATTCAAATGTTAATGCTTTTAATAAATCTTTTTGGCCATATCAGTGAATTTAAATTAATGCTTACATTCAGAGTATAAGGGGTGTGTGTGTGTGCGCGCACTCGTGTTTAGGAGTGCACCTTAGCACTTGTAGCCTTCACTGTTTTATTAGTCATTGTCAGACAGTATTTGATAACTAAAATACCCCCCTCTCTCTCTCTCTTTTCCTCTTTTTGCCAGTACCAGCCAGAGGAGGATGTCCTCCAGGAGAGTTTTTATTTGTATTTTTTAAATTACATTCTTATACCACACCGTCGTATCGACTTGGGTATAGAGAATTGTGTACTTTTGGTGGTATCGGTACCGACTACTAGATTTTTGGTAATGTGGCATCCCTAAAATACACTTTATTTTAGCTGATTTTCTTATCCCTCCCATGATTTAGTGAATTTAGGTGAATTATTGTTAAATATATACTTGTTCTCAGGTCTGGAAACAGGATCAACACTTTTTTGTGAGGTAAAACATAATTTGTCTGGACTCTTCTTTTATTTTGTTCTTGTAGTTTGCTTGTAGTTTTTAGCTAATGCATGTTGTTTTCACTGTGGTTAATAGTTTTATAATGACTAAATTAGAAATCTGAATTAAAATAAAAAAATTAGGGGAAATGTCCCTTGTTTATAGTCTCTATAGGTCATTATATCATGTATCCCATACATGAAAGCAGTCTTATGTCTAATTAACAAAAAAGTTACATTGGTAAAAGACTTTTTTGCTAAAAAGTTTGTGTAAATTCTAGTTTTGTGTGAAATTCCCAGCTGATCATCAATTTCTGAAATACTGAAAAACATCTGGGTTATGCTTGTAACCCTGTTCCCTGAGAAGGGAACTCAACGTTGCGTGAGCTCCACAGTGTGGAAGCGCGCTCACGCATGACCGGTATCTGAAGCTTGTTTAACGTCATGCCTATTTATAGGCCTGCCATGATCCGGTGACGTTGCGTGATATAAAAACGGCACCTGTACACAATGCCGTCAGACTCTATTATCTGAAGCAAAGACGCAATTCACAGGCACGCCCCACGCAACAAAGCCATGCAACATCTTGTTCCCTTCTCAGGGAGCAGGGTTGCATGCGTAACCCAGACTTTCCCTTTCAAAGTGAACTCAACATTGCGTGAGCTCCACGCTGTGGGAACAAGAATATCCACTCCGTCATACTGAGGGCACGGCCAATTCAAAAGGTCATAGCCCGAGGGTCAATGCAAGACACTCGAGCCCCGGGTGGACCATATATCCAGGTTGTAATATTGAATGAATATGTGTGGCGTAGACCACCCGCAGCAGCACACACATCCTGTAAGGGTACCTCTTTGCCTCTTTGGACAAAGCCTTCGAGGAGACGACCCCCCCTAGTAGAATGAGCCCTTATGGCCAGAGGTGTAGTGAGACCGCATGCCTCATAAGCGATAGAGATGGTGGAAGCAATCAAATTAGAGATGCGCTTCTTCGCCACAGCATCATCCCTACTGTTGCTGCCAAAGCAGACCCGCAGCTGCTCCGACTTACACCACTGGCCGGAGCGGTAGTCATAACTACAGAGAGCCCTTATTGGACGGAGTAGGTGCAATTTCTCTTGTTCCGGTGTGAGGAATGTAGGAAGGCAGAAAGTCTGCAACACTAGTGGCCGGGAAGCAGACGTAGGCACTTTAGAAATTATAATCCGGCCTAGGATATAGGAAGGCCTTGGCTAATCCAGGGGCAAAGTCAAGGCAGGAAGGGCCAACAGAGACAGCTTGTAGATCTCTTACTTGCTTGAGAGATGTCAGGGCCAGCAGAGGAGCTACCGGCTACCGACTCTTAAGGGCTCAAATGGGCACCTGACAAACCTTCCAGAACTTTGAAAGGGAACAGCCCATTTAGTACCAACAACTATGAAACGATCAAAGTCACAGAGATCACATTCCATTCTGATGTTTCATGTGAACATCTCGCTTGACCTTTATCTATATACAGTATCTCACAAAGGGCATCCTAGAACGGAAGGTGGAGGAGCATAAGGTCTCTAACATCCACCAGCTCCGTGATGTCATCATGGAGAAGTGGAAGAGGCCTCCAGTGGCATCCTGTTATGCTCTGGTGAACTCCATGCACAAGAGGGTTAAGGCAGTGCTGGAAAATATTGGTGGCCACACAAAATATTGACACTTTGGGCCCAATTTGGACTATTTTACCTAGCGGTGTACTCAGTTTTGTTGTCAGTGGTTTAGACAATAATGGCTGTGTGTTGAGTTATTTTAGGGGACAGCAAATTTACACTGTTACACAAGCTGTACACTCACTACTTTACATTGTAGCAAAGTGTCATTTCTTCAGTGTTGTCACATGAAAACATATAATCAAATATTTACAAAAATGGGAGGGGTGTACTCAGTTTTGTGATATACTGTTTAAGGAGGACTAGTGAACAAGCAGCTTTTTTACCAAGCTTTGTGCTTCTTTTATTTTTAATGTTTCTCTGCAGGACATGCACAAACATACTGAGTTTAGCTCAACTCTCTCATGGACAAAAACAATATACCTGTATAAGTAACCTCAGCAAGATTACATAAGTGTGAGAATCATCATGTGGTACCAGCCAGTTTAACCCACCTCCTCTCTGTCCCACACACACACATACACACACACACACACACACACACATACGTGTGTGTGTGTGTGTGTGTGTGTGTGTGTGTGTGTGTGTCTGTGTTGCGCCTATGGAAAGAGTGAAGATGTTGAAACTTTCTGTAATTTTCTGAAGGAAAGAAAGTTTGTGGTAGGAAATCAGTTTTCTTCCTGCACAGACACACACCTATGCATGCATGCATGCATGCACGCAACACACACACACACACACACACAGAGAAACAGAGCAAGAGAGCATGAGAACTCTCACTGTGATGTCCCTTATATATGTGTCTAACCTCAGCAACATCACTAGGTGTGCACTACAGATAGTCTATTTTTAAGAAGAGGCAATGAGATTCAAGAGAAATTGTACCAGGCTTGTAATGCTGTTAGTTATTTTATATCACTGATATTTTCTTGTTGTTATACTCCAACCACATAACAAAGACAGAGGTGGATGACCTGTTGACCAAATTCACTTGGGATTATTTTTCATAACTTGGTCAGATTGAAAGATGTGGTTTTTAAGCACCTTTGCACTTTGCACATTGCCCTTGCTTATTACCACAAACTGATTTCCTCACAACCGTATACAATAGTTTGCATTGTAATTTATTGCAAGCTTGAAAATAAAAATTCTATATTAGTCGGTCACGCATTAATGTGTTGGTATATTAGTCGGTACGAAATGTTTTTTCACTTGCCAAACTTGTGATATGTATATATCACAATATTACATACATTATTGCACAATATCTAATAAGTGTATAATTTGCAGTATGCAAACAGCAGCAGATGTTCAGTAATGTGTGAATGTGCTTGCTTATTAAACCTGATGACAGAAAACACATGATGCTAGCAATATAAATATTCAAAATATGCAAGACTTACTAATCAAACTATTCTTTGGAATGAGATTTTAGTAGAGGATTGCTGGAATAACACACCAAGTTATGTATCATAGAGAACTTTCCAACTGGCACATCACTTTTTGTATTTTACTCATGCAGTTATGTAAACCAGGGAGGGCAGACGAATGTCATATACAATCTAGAAGACTTTGTGTTCCATCAACTGCTACATTTCTTACTAAAGATGAAAATGTCACACTGGCACATCTTACACAAGCAAGCTCTGTCTGGCTTTGGCCTTTCATGGAACATATTTAATATGAATCATGAAAGACATCCTCTTGTGTGTGTGTGTGCATGTCTGTAATCATGGTGAAGAATCAACTTGTACTCTTGCATTTCAGTTGCCTCTGCACCTGCATTTGGATATGCCTCTGCACCACAATTACAGTACAACTGACATCCACATACAATGCATGCAAACTCTTGTAATTCTGTAACAATCTTGTAGCACACTCTTGTAATTCTGTCTTTGTGGGGTGGACTCACTGACTTGTGTATTAATATAGCTAAATAATTCCATACTTACACATACACTTTTAAATATCTTTAGAGGTTCTCTAAAGCAATGCCATAGAAGAAACAATTTTGGTTCATTAAAGAACCTTTCATTTAACAATTGTTTAGCCAACAAAAATAGTCGAAAGTTTCTTTAGGAAACAAACAAACAAAAAAAGTTTTTTGTATGGCATCACTCATAAGAAGAGCTGTTTCTGCTGTTTTATGTGTGGATCACTAACCCTAACATCTTTCTTTTTTTCTTTCTTTCTAATGTCAAATAAAAACTGGAAAAATAAAATATAAAATTTCAGTTACAGTATCTAACTTTTCCATACAGAATGGTAAAGTGAACTATCCAACAATTTATAAAATATCTATTTATTCATTCCAGGTTTAAGTTCCATTTGTAGAAACTTATTTTTCAGCAAACATGTCAAACAAGAATAAGTGACACTCATGGCTAGTTACATAAAAAGATTCTTAACAGTTGCTTGGGTTGCCTGGACAGCATGTCTGTTTAGGGATGCATTATATCCTTATACCTTTTAGGGCTTATGTAAAACAAAACTCTCTCACCAGTAGGATCTGTCTTTCTGAAAAAGAATCAGATTAGGGCAGCACATGTGATCACAACAATGACTAGCATAATGCATAATAGTTACAAGGAAGCAACCAGGCCAATGAGAAACCAAAATGAATGAGAAACTAAAAAAAAGTGGAGGAGGGCACATATACTGAGTGATATCAAGTGACACATACTTGATGTTTGCTTCCTGTGTGTATGACTTTTACAGCTCAAATTGCTTTCCGTATTTGGAGCACCCCTCTGGGAAATATAGAGTGGTGCATCAGTGCATGTGAGAGCTGAGAAATGTGGTGGACTGAGAGAATTGTCTTTACTTGTCAGTTGCTGTAGATAGAGAAGTGACGTGGTAAAAAGGTTGGGTGAGAGATTTGTGTATTTGACGATGGAACTATAGGACATTTTTGCATGCAAGTTTGCTACCTAACCGTAAAAACTTTAATTATCACATATTCATTTCCTGTAGGTAGTTGTATAATTTGCTTTATAAACTTTACCTCTGTTCCTTATTCTATCATACACACAAAAGCTTTTGGATGAACTTTTGTCAGTCTCACAGAACACCCAGTGGTGTTCCAGACACTTGTGTGACACATATTTCTTACACTGGCCAAATTTATCAAGCTGGATATGAACAGATTTATACATAAATCATTAGTATGAGCATTTACAGAAGAAATTTGGTATTCATGAAAATCCTGTAAATTCTGAAAAATGTACGTATTCTGCTCCTGAGTGTGTGTAAATTTATTCATGAGTAGACAGTGTCAGGTCAAGTGTCAGGTCAACCTCGTTGTCAAACTCCAATTCCAAGAATACATTGCAGTCTACTAACATGGCTATTACTAACAAAATCTATTAACATTTTCATCTACAAATAAAAGCGAGACTAAAAATGTTAGGGAGGGACGATTTGGGAACAGATCAAATCAGAACTAATCTCTGTGTGGTAGGGTGGATAGAGGTGCACAATTGAATAGTAACATACTGATCTACCCGGTGGCACATCAGCTAGCATACAATTGCTGCATGTCTCATAAACTGTACAGAAATGTAAATGTCTGAGAGAAAGAGAAGAGCAGACGTATGGATAAATTTCACATATAAATTTTACTTGCCATTTCACAATGCCAAGGAAAACAAGACCCTTTGTAATTTGTGTGGCGTGACAGTGACCGGTAGAAACACAACAAACTTGAAGCGACATTTGCAGACGAGTCATCCCGAAAGTTATTTTAACAGCTAATCCGAGCTGGTGTGTTTTCGCTAAACGTCAAATACAATACAGCCAAAAGAATCCACTGCTGGTATAGAAGAGCTTTGGAGACTCTATGAAATGCATATCTTAATCCCTGACCTAGTGATGAGGATATGCTTGTCTTGAGAACTGATACTTTGGTACCAAGTTGGTATCAACATTCTTAAACCGTGATGGTACTTGTTTTTCTCCAGTACCGTAGGTAATGAAGGTACCATGGTAATGTTTGCGAAATGTCACATTATAAATGGAGAATTTAATTTCTTTAAAAAACTTGTATATAGTAATAAATATTTTTTTGGCATAGTAGTGAGTCAAAATAATTTAAACTTCTGATTTTCAGGCTTTATCCTGATCAGTGACTTACAGTTGTGTGTGCACTTGAACTTTTATGGAGTTTTGTGGGCATCACCACATGCAAGTCAACAGTGCCATGCACCCGCTTCCTAATTTACGGGCAGTTGGCATTCATCAACATATACACGCAAACACAAAAAAAAAGTTTCCGAAACATTTGTAAATCAGGCAGAAATTTTTAGTTCAGTTTGGATTACAGAAACATTTACAAACAATTTTACAAAAAGATTGATAAATAAGGCCCACTGGTACTAAGTGTAGGTGATGATATTTGTAATTGTTTATGCTACATTAAGGAATATACACCCTGTAACGGAAAATCTGTGCCATTGCAATCATTTGCCAGGAATCATGGCTTCAAACATTCTAAGGTTTTATCAGGCAAGATGGTGGATGCTGGCACTCAGTCTTCTTCTTCATTCTTCTCTGCCAAGAGAACAGTCACTTGTCCACTCTCTGGAGTTTTGAGTATAGCACAGTAACTATGAATTATTGAATTGCCAGTGTTTAACATAAAATATAAACATCCCCATAGAAAAGTGAAAATACTACCTGCCAATGGACATGGTTAAATTGTACACAGGAAATATATTGTGGTTGGCTGAAGGGGTTGTTCAAAGTGCTTATGACCTGAAACATACTGTTATTTTTGCTAAATACATAGGCCTCACTGAACTACAAAAATAAATAATAAATGTATAAATAAATAAATAATAAATAAATAAATGTATCACCATACTACATTATATTCAAAAAATATATATTTTGACTCAAACACACTTAATTTTTTTTATCTTTGTAATTAAAATTTTGGATATAATATCTATAATGCTATGACAAACACTATCCTTTTTTTTCGCCCTTATCTCATCTGGTATTGTGTATATCATACTAAATTTAGAAACAATGCACTGAGTACACATAGCAGTTAGCATATAAAAATAGTATAAAAAAAATAGCATAAAAAAGATATCCAGTATCAACTGATCCTGTGTGAAATCTATGAAATTTCATTCATAATGGGGTTCAGCTGGACAACACATAACCAGGCATAATTACTGCAAACACTGTTAAATCAAATCAGCACTTAAATAGAACTTTTTCAACAACATGAAGTTGGTTAAATGGTCTTGCACAATAACACACTAAACCAAAATTGAAAGAAATTCCAGAATTGGTGAGGAAGTAGGTGATTGAAATATATTAGTCTATGAAGGATTACAAATAGTGAACCTTCTCAGAAGTGGCCAGCCTTCCAAAATTCCTCCACGATCACAGCTACTACTCATCCAGTAAGTCACAAAAGAGCCAAGGACAATATCAAAGGACCTACAGGACTCTCTTGCATTAATAAAGGTCACTGTTCATGATTCCACTATCAGAAAGACACTGGGCAAAAATGGCATCCATGGAAGTGTGGTGAGGTGAAAACCACTGCTAACCCCGAAGAATGAATTCTTTTGTGAGAATGTTCTGTGGATTGATGAGTCGAAAGTTTGGAAGACAGGGGTCCTGTTACATCTGGCGTTAACCAAATAAAGAATTCCACAAAAAGAACATCATACCTGCAGTCAAGTATGATGGTGGAAGTGTGGTGGTGTGGTGCTTTACTGCTTCAGGGCTTGGGCAACTTTCAGTAATAGAGGGAAACATGATATCTGCTCTCTACCAGAAAACCCTCAAGGAGAATGCATGGTCTTCAGTGCGAAAGTTGAAACTCAAGTGCAACTGGATTATGCAGCCAATGATACATAGTATAGGAGTAAGTACTAGTCCTATAAGTAAGTGAAAGACTGATCTCCAGTTATTGCTGCAAACGGTTGCACACACAAAAAAAGTGGGCTAAGCTTTAAAATTTTTCACATTGGTGATGGGTGTTGGCTAACTTTTTTTGCTTCAATTAAATAAATAAAAAATAAAAACTGTATTCTGTGTTTACTCAGGTTGCCTTTGTTTTATGTTGTATTTTGCTTGACGATCTAAAACTATTTAATATGAAATATACACAAAAACAGAAGAAATCCGGATGGGGCAAATATGGCCCTAAACTTATTTGCCCCGGAAGTGACAGTATACTGTAGAAGAAAGAATTTCTACAGTTTAGTTTTTTGGTTTGTCCCTCTGAAACACAGCAACAGATTCCTAGTAGAATTATCCAAAAGAACTTCTGGTGCCTCAGAGCTACAGAGTTCCTGTTTGAATACTGAGAGCCAGGTCTGTGTGGAGTTATGCTTGTTCTCTTTGTCTGTGTGCTTCTCCTCTGGGTACATCAGTCTCTTCTCACCTCACAAAAGCATGCTGGTAGGCACACTGTCTACTGTAAATTGCCCCAGGATGTGTGTGTGAGTGTGTGAGTGAGTGAGAGAGAGATGAACTGGTGTTCCATCTAGAGCAGGGGTCACCAACCTTTTTGAAACTGAGAGCTACTTCATGGGTACTGCGTCATACGAAGGGCTACCAGTTTGATACTCTTATGAAATAACAAATTTGCTCAGTTTGCCTTTAGTTATATATTATTATTATTATTAATGATAAATGATACTCATCTATGTGAAGACTGATCACATTAATGATTTCTCACAATAATTATCAATAATGAATTAACAAGGTGGGAAACATTTTATGTTTATGTATTAATCTCAGCAATTGTTTACATTTTGAGATGATCACTTCCACATCATTTCATAGGAAAAATTTATGATTTTATGATTTTTATGATTTTCACAACTGGAGTCATCACATGCCCAAAGCACATAACGCCTGCAGGTGAATGATGCAGCGGTAATGCAGAAATTTTGGGAAGTCTGGGTCACCTTTACAGTGAGCGATGAAACCTGTATGTCGGCCGATCATAGCAAGAGCCCCGTCAGGCATCTTTTATGCTATCTTTTTCTGCACGAATAACTCCTTCACTGCATTATAAATGTCAACTCCCCTCCCCTGCCCAGTGGGTAGTTAGCATGGGAGCTTTTGTGACACATGGTGAAGTGTCTCTCCACATTGTGCCGCTTTGCCTTTGCCACAGTTGCCCCGCAAATTAAACACGTTCAGGTTTCTTTCACAGTAGTAAAAAGAACTCTTCCTCCCATTCACTGTGAAAATTATAAGTTTTCTTTCTTTTTTCGGCCATGTTTTTGGGGCAAGAAACCGCATTCAGCCCACCCATCTTTGCTACGCCCGCTAGCTTACTCTCCACAAACTGACCTTTGAACTATACCTTTTCAGCTTCAATACGGGAATAATCAACTTCTTCTTCTTCGGTAATAAAAATTTGACTGTATAAAAAATTAATAATAAAATTGAATTAGAAACACATATCAAATTCTAGATGCAGCTCACTGGTGAGTTGTTATTTTTAGAACAGGCCTGCGGGCGACTCGTGGTCCTTGGGGGAGACCTGAAACAAACATAAACTGAAAGAGGCTGCTAAAAGCCTGGAAGAGCATCACAAAAGAAGAAACCAGCATTTTGGTGATATCAAAGACATCACTAAAACCTTCTACTTTTCCCCCCGATAAAGTCCATTATTGAGTTGGCGGTGTGTTTTGGTCAGTATGTTTACATGGACAACAATAATCCAATATTTACCCAATTAAGACAATACTCTGATTAAGAAACTAGCATGTAAACAGCAATTTTTAATTACCTTAATACGATTAAGGTCATACTTGAAGTAAACACAAATCGAATTAAGACATGTGCAGTACTCCTGTTTTAGTCAAATTATCAACATGTATTACAGACATGTAAACACTTTAATCACATTATTAACGTTGTGTGAGTTTTCACCACATTTTGCGACAGGACACGATCGCACACGGCAGTGATCAACCGTTTTACAAGAGAGCACGGCTGTGTCCGAAACCGCGTACTTACCTGCTATATAGTAGGTGAAGTACATGTATCTCGGCTACTATATAGTAGGTAAATATGCGGTTTGGGACGCAGACCACGGCTTCATGCAGTCGTCTATTTGCGTGTACAGCATGACAAATAATTAACAGCACTTAAAGCGTTCGTAAAAACTTTAAATAAAAACACCCAAAACTGTAATGGTACCATAACGAAGATGAACTGTATGTTGATATGTGAAATTCTTGGGGAACGTCGGATGGTGTGGCACAGTGACGTAATGACGTGCCGTTAATCGAACTATGTTCTATAACATGTAAAACGGGTACATGAAAGGAGTATTCTAAAAGCAACTCATGTAAACACCTTAATCACAATATTATCTTATTCAGAATAAGGTCAGTAATTAGATAATAATTTCTAAGTTCAGTTTTGAGGGTTACACTGGGGGACATGTGCCACTCAATAGAAAATAACATAAATCACTATATTTAATGATGTGTTATTTATTGTTATTAATTATTTATATTGCCTCTTTCAGATATAAAACTTGACTTTTGTAAATATGTCATTTGACTATATATGCCTTAAAAAAATAAATTATATATATATATATATATATATATATATATATATATATATATATATATATATATGTATATGTGTGTATATACTGTATATATAATGTGTATATATAATATATATTTTTTTATTTTGGGCAGCATTTTGTACCACTTCTGTAGAATGACCCATAAACAAGTAGATGTCGTGACAGGGAGTGAAGACAGAATGTCTCTGAGGCCCTCGAATGGTTACTGAATAGGGCCCTCTACCCTGGGATGTAGATGATTAGTGGAGAGGTGTGAGATTTATGAATGGGCATGATTTCTGAACACATGGCATGCTAATGTCTGTTATACTCAGGTGTAACTAAAAAAAAGTATATTTGTTAATATTTGGCTGCAATTAGAGTAATAGGCTCTCATTCCCGTGCAGTGAGTTAAATGGGGCTTTGGGTCTTTGTATAAACACCTGGAAAGGCTCATAGGTGTGAAACAGGAACATAATAAATTTTAATAGAGTTTCAGAATATGAGATAAATATGCCATATCAGCAAAATATTGCATTTTAACACAATCACATCTTTTCACCTCTTACATGACTTTTAGACAGCTACGCTTGCACAATCATGACTGATACTCTGGTATTTGTGGTAATTCGGTGGAAAATGCACAGTGCCTGCACTCTGCAGTTTTACTGTTTCCTCTGTGCAAAGGCACAGTTCCAGTTCCAGTTTTTGTCAGTTTAAAAAAAATTGTATGAATTCATTTTGACCATAATAAATGTGGGTTGTTTTTGTGCAATCCATATGCATATAACCTTAGTTTATTTCACATTTGGTTTTTAAGTTTGTTTTATATGTGTCTAATTGTAATGCATTTGAACTTTTCATTGTGTTATTGAGTAGTCATACTGAGTAATTACTTATACTGTAGAAACCCCTAGTGCTGCGGTTCTCAAAAAAGTAGAAAATATTTTTTAATATGATGCAAAGCTGATCATTTCACGATAAGTTTTTTAAGATTAGGTTTTGTGCATAGAAGGCCCTATAAAAAGCCCTATTGGCAACAGAAAATAAATATGATTGCACAAATTCTCATAATATACTTAATTTTGGAATAGTTTAATTATTTTGGAACGTGAATCTGTGTTGTGATGCTAAGGAAGGTCTGTAGACTTTTTTTGTTTTACACTAAATGAGTCTGACTACACAATTTCATTAATTTGGACTCATGATAGATGTCAAGGAAAACAGTTTTTTTTTCTGAAAAGGATGGGTGAGATGGACTCTTAATATTTAGGAGGCATAGTAACATCACAATTATTTAAGATGAAACAGTACTGAGAAAACATGACATTTTTAGGTCCCTCAACAAGAATACTGTTTCCTGATTAGCTGTATGTGCCTTTGTATCATTTTGGGGTTGTTTTTTAGTGTGTGGTTAGGACCCGACCTGTGTATGCATCCTTTTTCTTGTGTTTGTCACTGCTGCTATGGTGAGATATGGTTGCAGTAGAGATATGTGTGTGCTGTGTTGCTTGGATGAGGTCTCTCTTAGGATTATACTCAAAGTATTCTCCCCTGCAAGCAGCTTCTAGTAAAGACCAGTTTCAGTCACCTTTATATTGTACATACAACACCATAAAAAGACCTATTTGGATCATCTTTGTCTGATCCCTCTATCAGCCTACTCCTTTATTTCAGCAACTGTTCCTTATTCCCTGGCTTTTAGCTGCAAATGTGTTTTCAACTGAAGCTCACCAAAAAAAAATGTACATGTAATTTATGGTGATATACTGTTAAATGTCAAAAGTAAAAGCTGTAAATGGAGGGCAATGTTTATAATAACCTAAATAGTAATACAAACCTGTTATTTTTACATTTTATGTAACATGTAACAAAAAATTTGTAAACCTAAACCAAATTTTGCAGTATAAAATATGGTCTACCTTCAAAAGTAATAGGGAAATACCATCATCTGTTAGACAAACCATTACCTTCAATTTTAAATGCCCAGAATCCTACGTATACAGACTTTACTTGTAAGTCAGTGGGCATCTAATGAATAAATGCAGTACAACAAAAAAACAACTTAGTTATAATTTGTCCAAAATGAGAGATTCGTTAGTTAAATAATGTTTTATTGCCATTGCAGTCAGCAATCCAAATCTCAATGGGCTGGTGTGGTTGCAAGTTTTCATTTCAGCCAAGCAGGAGTCACACCTTTTACCTGTTTAATTTATTGATCTTATTTCAAGGGACTATCACGTGACTCCCGTAGGCCTTTCTGAATATTTTTGTTCATATGTACAGTATATACAGTATCTCTCAAAAGTGAGTACACCCCTCACATTTTTGTAAATATTTGATTATATATTTTCATGTGACAACTCTGAAGAAATGACACTTTGCTACAATGTAAAGTAGTGAGTGTACTGCTTGTGTAACAGTGTAAATTTGCTGTCCCCTCAAAATAACTCAACACACAGCCATTAATGTCTAAACCACTGGCAACAAAAGTGAGTACACCCCTAAGTGAAAATGTTCAAATTGGGCCCAATTAGCCATTTTCCCTCCCCGGTGTCATGTAACTTGTTATTGTTACAAGGTCTCAGGTGTGAATGGGGAGCAGGTGTGTTAAATTTGATGTCATCGCTCTCACACTCCCTCATAGTGGTCACTGGAAGTTCAACATGGCACCTAATGGCAAAGAACTCCCTGAGGATCTGAAAAAAATAATTGTTGCTATACATAAAGATATCCTAGGCTATAAGAAGTTTGCCTATAAGAAGGTTCCACTCAGAACAGGTCTCGCCATGGTCGACCAAAGAAGTTGAGTGCACGTGCTCAGCATCATATCCAGAGGTTGTCTTTGGGAAATAGACATATGAATGCTGCCAGCATTGCTGGCAGAGGTTGAAGGGGTGGGGGGTCAGCCTGTCAGTCCTCAGACCATACGTCGCACACTGCATCAAATTGGTCTGCATGGCTGTCATCCTCTTCTAAAGATGATGCACAAGAAAGCCTGCAAACAGTTTGCTGAAGACAAGCATAATAAGGACATGGATTACTGGAACCATGTCCTCTGGTCTGATGAGTCCAAAATAACCTAATTTGTTCAGATTGTGTCAAGCATGTGTGGCGGCAACCAGGTGAGGAGTACAAAGACAAGTGTGTCTTGCCTACAGTCAAGCATGGTTGTGGGAGTGTCATGGTCTGAGGCTGCATGAGTGCTGCCAGCACTGGGGAGCTACAGTTCACTGAGGGAACCATGAATGCCAACATGTACTGTGACATACTGAAGCAGAGCATGATCCCCTTCCTTCAGAGACTGGGCCACAGGGGAGTATTCCAGCATGATTACGCTAAAGAAGCTGAGGGTGAAGGTGATGGACTAAACCCTATTGAGCATCTGTGGGGCATCCTTAAACGGAAGGTGGAGGAGCACAAGGTGTCTAACATCCACCAGCTCCGTGATGTCGTCATGGAGGAGTGAAAGAGGACTCCAGTGGCAAACTGTGAAGCTCTGGTGAACTCCATGCCCAAGAGGGTTAAAGCAGTGCTGGAAAATAATGGTGGCCACACAAAATATTGACATTTTGGGCCCAATTTAGACATTTTCACTTAGGGGTGTACTCAATTTTTTGCCAGCGGTTTAGACTTTAATGCCTGTTTGAGATATTTTGAGGGGACCCCAAATTTACACTATTATACAAGCTGTACCCTCACTACTTTACATTGTAGCAAAGTGCCATTTCTTCAGTGTTGTCACATTAAGAGATATAATCAAATATGAACAAAAATGTGAGGGGTGTACTCACTTTTCTGAGGTACTGTGCATATATATTACATAGTATGGGGGGATCTCCTCAATCACCACTAGTGTGTAGCATCTACCTGGATGATGCAACTGCAGCCATAATGTACCAGAACACCTACCACACACACCAGCTATTAGTGGAGAGGAGAGAGTGATGTAACCAATTCAGGGATGGGGATTGTTAGGGCACCATGAGACAGAAGGACCACACAGAGAACATTCATTAGTACTTACTTAACCACTGTGCATTCCTTACCACTCACCCTCTCACTCTGTCCTCCATTCAATGAGTATGAATCAGAGCAGATATTCACTGGTACCCTTGGACTACTTCATTGTGTTCTTATGTGCTTCTATGCTTGTCCTGTTTTATAAAAAAAATGGTTATGTGGTTGATAAACATTCATTATTAAAATGTATATGCTTAGTTTTTTTTATTCAATTTTCCATTTTTTATTTCTTTTTTACTTAACAAGGCTGTGATTAAATGTAAATATTCTATGGTGGTCAGGCCTTCTCTGCTGCAGCACTTAAATTTTGGAACAGTCTGCCCTTAAATGTGAGGTCTGCTCCTTCACTAGCCAGTTTTAAATCGGCTCCTAAATCTTATTTTTTCTCTCTGGCTTTTTTTTTATGTTGACATTTTCTGATTGTATTCTATTTAACGTGTTTATATTTTGCATGCTGCATGTTCTCTTTTACTGCCTTCTCTGTTGCTTTTAAATGTGTTCTAGAAATACATTTTGACTTGACTTGACTTTGACACTGGGGGCCAACTCTACTAAGTTTAGGTAGCCCACACTTTGGGGTGTCCCATTGGGGCCCCACCTGGGCTCCATATAGGGCCCATATTGGTAACACAGGTTTCTCCCATTTGGAGCCTACAGGAGTCTACCTATATGGGTTGATGATGGGACCCAGCTAGGTCTACCATTTTTGTCTGCTTGGGTTACCTTATTTTACAGTAACCCCTAAATACAAATAGTACATTTAACCCACTACAGTCCACTAAGATGTAATATGTATTGCTTCAATGAAGAAAGACCATTAGTTCATGTTTTACTTTATTAAGCAAGGTTTTAGTAGGAATAATTTGTATATAACTATAATAAATTTTGATGTCTGAAAATAGTGATGTATTCCAAAGACAAAACAAAAAAAAGATTTGAATTGCTAGTTTTCTCAATTCTTATCGTTTTGGTTATGGGGGACCATAAATTCAGGAAAAATGGTATATTGTCTTCTAACAATAAAAAAGAGACATGAACTCTGAGGGAGTTACCTACCTAGTGATGTTGGCTATTATTCTAACGTGACAAGAAGCCAAATTAATGTTTTGGTTAACATTATGCATGATGCATTCATGTCCCATTAGTGACCCAACAAGGAGCCACATGGCTAGCCCACCTGGGTTCCCCCATGTCGGACCTACTTGGTTGACCCAAGTGGACCCCAGATAAGATGCCCATTTTGGGCCCATACCCATTCAGTACCTCTGTAGCCCAAGTGTAACCCACATGTGGGACCTACAAGCAGCATGCTGGCTGGGTAACTGTTTTTGCAGTTATTGGTAAACAAGGCCATAATAAGATTGTCATTATATGACTAGATTAATTATATAAATTAATAATTAGAAGGCATTGTGTCTATACTTACTATGTCTTTTGGCCCATGTTCCTAAAATTTGTGTTAGATTACTCAGTAGAGTCTAATATTCAATAATAATTAAAAACATTTTAACATTGAGATTGAGATTTGCAAACAACACGGCCTCCACAGGACAATCACACCAAGTGGGGTGGAGCTTGATTTACAGTACTAATTGTAACTGTTACGATATGGCCAGCAGATGGTACTGTGACTCGGTTCCGGACGAGTCACATGACTTAGTTTTGGTTCGCTCGCTTCCGGATTGAGCGTTAGCTGTAGTGACTTTAATTTGCCACAGGTGCAAATTTTTGAGTTTGATTATGTTTTGTATTTAAACACCGTGGTTACTGAGCACGTGGCACAGTATTATTAGTTGTAGGATTTGTAGCGGTCGTATCGTTTGTTTCCATGCCTCAAAGGATATTGTTATATGCCACGTTTCTCGTTTGCCAGTGAAGACCGTTTTTATTTTGGTTTTGTGTTTTATGTTGAATAAAGACTTTGATCTGTACCTGCATCCGCCTCCAGTCTACGTAACGTTACAGTAACCACGATCTTGGTTCTTCAGGCCAATGTTATGAGGAGGTTATGCAAAGTTTCAGGTATGGTTGTCGAAAGTGGTGGAGATAATAATATATAGATTCCAGTTAGCTGTTTCCCAGGAACCAAGAGTCTGATGGAGTTTAAATTTCGTGTGCTGAATTGTTCTGCTAATATGTAACTGGACATTAATTTATTCTGGTTTACTTCATAAACATGGCCTCCTTCAGCTAAAATGGCTTTCACATTTTATGCAATTTCAGACATTTCATGTGTCAGCAATCCTCACAAACCTTAAAAGTACGTTCATCTGTTGAATCTTTATTGTTCTTTGTAACAATAACGAACTGGGCACTGCGGGCGATATTTGTGTAAGGTGCTTGTACCATGATAATCACCGCTTGTTACTATATTTAACAGTTATATTTCAGTCCACTGTAAAAAAATAGCCCACCAATAGTACACTGAGTTTTTACTGGGTAGCTGAATACTGAATATTGTTTTCTGTGCTTATTCTCCACTCCAGGCTGCTTGTCTATTTAATTTTTAGCTTTACACAACAGGGTTACAGCTGTAAGGATGCTGTGTCATGCCTACACTTGCACCCTGATCCTCAGCTTTACATATGCAGTGAAAATCATTTCACTTTAATATGATGTATACGACAATATATGCTCTCTTTAAGTGACCATAGCTGTTATTTACTCTACTTATTTATGTACTGTAGGTGTGCATTTTGAGAGACAGTGCCTTTCTTTTAACCTCATTCTTGTTTATACAGGTTCACAAGACTGCTTGGAGTGTGTGGAAGTTGTATATGTTCCTCTAAGTCTTGGTCCTCCATGGATATTTTGGCCTTCCCTTATGGTTCAATGCTGGTTCTGGGTGCCATCTCTGCTGCCTCAGCCTTCGTTGTCACCATTCTCATTGTGCTGGTGTGTGTGGGGTGTCGCACGTAAGTGAAGACCAGTGGTACTAGAACATGACTAATAAATTTATGTTCAATGTAATACTGAAATATTTCAAAGATCAAAAGATGAATATGAGCTGATAGATTAGAATTTCAGCTTTCATGATATTTACATCTAGATATGTTCTGGTGGTGGTATATAACCCAATTTTTACGTGCGCAAAAGTATAAGAACAGATATATTTCAGTATATTTTGTGTATGAGCCTATTCATTAGTGAAATTCAGGTCAAATTTACACATGATTTAATAGTTTATTTTATTAATTATCAAAAATCTAAAAGGTGTGTGTTATAGCTGACACCTAGTCGAACATTTTCCAGTTGGTTTTGTGACTGTGTGTCATTCCCTTGAAATGCTATAGAGCTTTAAATGATGGTATATTTTTTGTATGAGCCCATTCCTTAGTGAAATATACGGCTAAATTTACACATGATTTCATCATTTATTTTATTAAATAGTACAAATATAAAAGCTTTATAGCTGACACCTAGTCGAACATTGTCCAGTTGGCTTTATGACTGTAAGTTATTCATCTCAAAAGCTATGGAGCTTTAATTTATGGTATATTTTGTATAGGAGCCCATATGCTATAAAAAATATGACAATGTTTAGATATGATTTGAAAATTTATTTTAATAAATATCAGAGAGGTAGCATCATGCCCATGTTTAAGTATGGTGATGGTTCTTTAATGTTTTGGGGCTGTTTTTCTGCCAGACGATCAGGACATTTTGTTGGGATACATATAGCGTCATGGATTTTATCAAATATCAACAGATATTAAATTAAAACCTGACTGCCTCTGTCAGAAAGCTTAAAAATAGGCCATGGTTGGATCTTTCAGAAGGACAATGAGCCAAATCCAGGTCCTGCCATGACCAACCCAGTCCCCAGTCCTACCTCAAATTTGAAGGATCTAGAGAGATTCTGTATGGAGGAATGGTCTCAGATCCCTTGCCATATATTCTCCAAACTCATCAGTCATTATTGGATAAGACTCCGAGCTGTTGTCTTGGCAAAGGGAGGTAGCACAAAACATTGACTAAAAGGCTGCCAATAATTGTTGCACGCCTATATTTAACAAAGTTCATTTTTTGGACCTGTGTTTTGTTTGCAGATGTTTGATATCCTTGAGAGCAGAGTATTTTTATGAATTCCAAAAAAGAGTTAAACAATAAAGACAATTTTCACCAAGGGTGACAATATTACTGGAGGGCACTGTCATTTTGAACTTGAGTTTGAATATGATTACTTAATTATGAGCACAGTTACATTCTCCATAATAATTTTTTGTGTACACATTTACAACCAGGTTATTGTTCTTTCCATTTCCCCTAAAACATTTCTTTTACATTTAATTTTTCATTTTTTTGTTTTTCACTTGAATTTTGTTGGTTGATTTATCACATTATAAGTGGAAAAGAGGTGGGATGGCCACGCCCACAGATTCTTGGCTGCATCTGAGTGTCTCTCATCTACTTTATTGGATGGGCCATAGACAGGGCCCCCAACACTAAAAAAAAAAGCTTCTACAGGAAGCCCTTGAAGGACAGGGGCTGTGGTGCTTTACAGTCAAAAACTTTGCTCATTGAATGGTGATAACATTAGGTAAATGGCTCCTGCTGATGATGCAGTGTTACAGACTACAATTCTGCAACTGGTGCCCAGCCTTTTCAGAACTGAATGAATTTATATTCTTGGATTTCTTTCATCCCAACTACTTCACACTCAGAAAGGAAATGTTAAAATGAGTATTGGAGGTCCACTTTGATTTACCAAGAGAACACCATTATCTGCAAATAACTGGAATATTACCTATAACCAATACCAGACACCTCTTCAACCTTCGCTGCATCTTGATGGAGTCCAAAACCCACCCTTCAACTTAAGACCAAGAATGTATACACAACCCTCTTTGCATTCATACAGAGACCCAATTGCACAAAGTTGTTCATATCAGATGACATGGAGGGGATCCAGATGTGCTCCATGCAGACTCTCCACTGGTGTCCCACAAGGATTTGTTCTGGGTCTTCTTCTATTCTCACTCTATACCCAATTTCTCAGTGAGGGCATGACCATGTGAGGTCATGCCCCACAATCTCATCATTGATGGCTTTTCATCAGTGGAAACTTTATCCCTGGAGATGTATATGTCAATCTCTTATGATCTCAGTGGACAACTCTCAGATTACACCATCTGGTCACACACAAGACTCACTCATGCAGGTTTCTTCTTTACAACATCAGTTGGATCCTATGATTTCTATTCACAGAGGCCACACAAGTGCTTGATTAGTCTCTTGTTATTTCAAGACTGGACTACTGCAATTTGCTTATAACAGGTCTTCCACTGCATTCCATGAAACCCTTATATCCAGAATACAGCTATATCTGCCCATTGCTTTGTTGCCTCCATTGGTGTCCTGAAGCTGCCTGCATCATAATTAAAAAATACTGCTGTTTGCCACCAAATGGACCATCCTCCACCTACCCGAAGGAACTTATCTCTCTCATCTCTCCTCTGTCATAAACAAGGCATTTTTACCCACTGGACTGCTGTGTAACTAGTTTAATCTCCTCATGCCTGAAACTGACGTCACGACCAACAAAGTTCTGACCACGCCCGAGTCTGCTGACACGGACAACCAAGTTCTGACCACGCCCAAGTCTGCTGACATGGACAACTAAGTTCTGCTCATGCTCGAGTCTGTTGACACAGCCAACCAAGTTCAGCCTGCAGAGTCGATGGAGAACGACGCTCCACTTACCTGCTCTGCTGAGGACATCGCTCTGCCTTCCTGCTCAGCTGAGGATACTGCTCAGCATACCTGGTCAACTGAGGACGCCGCTCAGTGTCCCAGTTCAGCTGAAGACATTTTGTCCAGAGTGCCAGGTCTACCAGGGGAGGGGAGTGTGTTCCTCCTGGAGTGCCCATGGGGGAATACTGTCACGAGTTCCCATCGAGCTAGCACTGCAGTATTGCAGCGTGCTCGGAAACCTGATGCGCGAGCTCTTAGCATACTCATGCTTTTGGGTCTTTACTGACATTGACTTTGTTTACTATGGACACATGCTTTTGTTACAGTTCATGTCCTGCCTCTGCCCCTGTATTGTCATTGGTTATTTCCCGTATGTGTGTCATTGTTTTCAGCTGTCTTGTGTTTCACCCCGATTACATTTGTCATTTACACCCCTCGTGATTCTTAGCATTTTGCGTAGTATCGAGAATATTCACTTTGCCAAGCCTTTGTTCGTGTTTCGTTTCATGGTTTTTGATCTTTCATCTAATTTCTCGTTTTGTGTTTTGCCTTGCCTAGTTTATGCCCGTTTGCCGATTGCCTGACCTTTTGCCTGTTTTTGGACCACACTATTGATTACCGATTTGGATTTGTCTGTCTGCCTCTCTCAAATAAAATTCTTTAACTGCACTTTCATCCGTCCTAACCTCTATTACGTAAAATACGTGACAAGTTTATTATGCAGGTTGAAAAGCAGTCCAAGTATTCATGACTCACAATTGCTCAGTATTACAGAGGTGTTATGAATATAAAATAATTTGTGTGCATGAATGTGTCACTGTTAAGACTATCAGATGAAAGAGCTAAATTTCTCAGCAAGAGTTTGTCTTTTAGCTGCCATCAGGAAGCTAGCTCTTACTGTGGCTGCCTGATCAAGCAGCAGTGTCTGAAACTGTGCTTATATTAAAGGAATATAAATAGGCGTCATAAACAAAAAATATCACACAGAATGAACTAGACTCCTAACAGTTAGCTAGCTAAAAATATAAGTTCAGGTTGAAGGAAAATGGTTGCTCCACTGCTTGCACTGGACTGCAGGGTGAATGTAGGGGCTTTCCTTAAATCTCCTGGAGTCACAAATCCTAATCACTCACTAATGATGACGGTGACGGAGCTGAAGCCTTTTATACACTTTGGAACACTTATTACAGTATGCACATGTTGGGTATTTTAATGTTCACATGCAAGCATTGTCCGAGATGCACAAAGTTGGAGAAGAATCAAACAGAAGGAAGTGTGAAGGAAGTGAAACCCAATGAGGGGGTGTGAAAAATAAGAGAATGGCAGAGGTTTTCTGGAGAGATATGGGTATATGGGAAAGATGGAGAGATGAATGGAAGAGAAGAAAATATGGATCTGTTTCTCCGTTCTCTAATTTCTCTAGCTTTATGGGGCATGTTTGTCCCTACTCATATAAAAATATAATATTTTTTCTCTAGCGTTAACCAGGTAACTTGTTCTTGCAGGAAAAGCAAAAGTAAACACAGCCATGCCAGTGTGGGGGGCCAAAAGAGGGACATGGTGAGTTGTTAATTTATGCTGATAACAGGAATACATTAAAGTATGACACACATGTACATGCACACATTAAAGATGTATGTGTTGCAGGGTGTTCTCCGTCAGTCCAAGCTGAGTTCCATGAGTAAATCAGACACACGCCTGCATGAGATGCACCGACTGCCTTGCAATGCAAATGGTGAGTTCAAAGTGTGTGCAAAGTGTGTGCGAATGTGTATGTGTGTCAGAGACAGGGGTGTAATGTGATTAAAATATGGGAATTTTTATCTAATAATTTTTTTCATTCATAAACAATATGAAATAGCAATGTGCAGAGCATAACTTTATTCAACTCCTCAACTTGTATAGTTCCTAAGCTAATTCACTTGAGTTCATAACTGGCCACAACCAAATGCCCTGTGGATCTTTCTGGTAAGCTTTGCATCAAATGTGACTGAGTATGCTAGGGAACTATCTTTCAAAACAACATCGAGCCTAATTTACCCAAGCTGGTTTAATTCGTAAATCATTTGTACGGGCATTCGCAACAGATATTTATTTATGTTAGTCCTGTAATTTTGGGGCCAAAAACATTTGTATCCTGTGCATTCTTGTGACTGTGTGTGAAATGATTGGCCTCAAAATTGGGGTCACATCATTAATCAAGTAATCTGTGATCCATGTTTTAATTAAAGGTCAAGACAATTTTACTGTCCTCATATTTGTATACATGTACATAGTGGATGAACATGCCTCTGGAATAACTGGTGCAATGTGCAAGTCACACAGAAGTATTGTACACAGGACTGTATAACATGCAAATTCTACAGGATGAAGAAGTGTAAGATGAGCAAAATCTACCAAATTACAGATCCAGTGTAATGACTAGCCCATTTACTGCTTTTAGTGAATAACAGATCTGTATTGTTGATAGGTGCTCCTAAGAATCGGCCAGCCAGCATGGACCTACTATTGCTGCAAAGTCACCGCACAACCTCTGATCTCCCTCCAACCTTTAGCTGCCAGATGCCCTGCCTCCCCACTGGCACTGAGAGTGAGGAGCGTGACCATCTGTACCCAGGGGACGAAGGACTATATGAAAGGGTTGGTGTGTGTAGAGCTCCTCCCCCAGCTCCGCTTCTGAATACAATACAAAGCCAATCAATTACTGAGAACAAACAAGGAGGAGGGGGAGTGGAGAATAGAGGACTGAATGAGGCAGGGCAAGCGGAAGTGATGGCCGAGTATGCCTCTGTGAGGAAGGTGAGAAAGCTGGAGAGAGGAAGGATGCAGGAAGGATCAGAGGAGGAAAATATATCAGCGTCATCCAAAACCATGGAACCTTTCCACATATCCAACTTCCCCAAGGTAAACACACAAATTCAGAGTACCAAGAGTCAACAAGTATGACTCAGGGAAGACACAGGATTTTTTTTCTTACATTTGGCTTGGGTATATTTGGGGACCCCTTAGGACCTAGACTCTATCAGATATAGAGAAGTCTGGGCTGACCTCACTCTGTTGCCACAGCAAACCTTGTATAATAAACTCTGTATGCTATTTTTCAGACCATGACCTGAATGAACCATCAACTTATCATTTGAACCTTTTTGTTGTTATATAGAAGGGCTTTAAAGTTTGTATTATGAACCAGTTGAGCAAGAATCTACAGGTACAGTGCTTGCATTTGCATTGTCTCTTTAGACAGGGTTTCCCTTGTTGCATCATTATTCTGGAGGGGACTCCCAGCTGTGATGATTTGTCAAAGATTTGGTCAGCATCTTGGGAAGCCAGTCAGGGATGGTGAATGGAGTGAAGGTGTACCCAGCAGAGTCTTGTAGACAGATTGCAGAAGAACATTTAATGAGCGAATAGGTGGCTCACAGCGGTTCAAAGGATGGAGTCAGAGGATTTGCACGAACCAGTCTTGATGATGAGTTTCATGATGATGTCTCAGAGCAAACGTGATCTCCTCGTGATGTTCAGTAGTGAGAAATTCTGAAAGCACTTGGTTGACAACGACAACTGAGTGACTCCTAATGGATGACTCAATTCGACTCCAAGATGCATTGCTGTCATAGGGTTTTAACCCTTGCTAGCTGGGCTGACCTCAAATTGCTCCAATCAACATGGTCTTTGGGCGAGGTGTAAACTGCATTCTCTGCCTATGACATTAATCAGTCCATTGTCTCTATAGTCATGTTTCACACTTTCATGAAGTGTGGATCAAACTTTAGTTCCAAATATTAACACATTCTACTTAATTTTTTTTGCTTTCATCTTTCAGGAAATCATTCAATGAACACACATAACAAACAAGACATATATTGGCTGTTGTTAATAGACTGATCAACCATAAAAAGGCATGCTAAATAATCAAATGAGTAATGGAAACCTTGTGGCTTTACGCATGATAAGTACAAAATAAATAATGGAAGAAAATAATCGATTGCAGTTATTAATGTATCATTTTCAGTCAGACTTTCCAGACAACTATTACAGTGTTCTAATGCAGTCTGTGGAAGGTGAGAATTGTGGTGACAACATGGAGAACTATGTTTTCCTGTGGGGAAAGATCAAAGGTCTAAATCCATGACTACAAAGGCCATATAATTGTCTATAGATTTTTTTTTATTAGGATACCACTGTCAGGAGGAAACCAATTGTTCTTCTCCTTCTTTTTCTTCTTCTTATCTCACTAAAGTGCCCAATAACTCAAGATCTGAATGGTAAAATGTTTTGAAATTTAACACATTGGTGCTACAGGCCATGAGTAACTCCCACACCTCAAATGGCCCACATGAGCCAATAGGTGGTGCTACAGACCACGCCCAAATTCTATGTGATTTATTCTCCAACCCATAAGTCCAAAATGTCTGAAAATTGGTATACATGCCTTATAACTCATGGGGAACAAAAAAGCCAAAGGGACCCATAAAGTCCACCATATAGATAGATTTTCCTGTACATTTGAAAATTTGTCCAAAACAATAAAAATCTTCTCATGAACCGTAGGTCCGATTGACTTGAACTGTGGCACATATGTGTGGGATACATGTGTTTTTATGGGGTAATACGCAATAAGGAATCAAATAAAAATTGGCCGAACTATTTACGTATGGGGTAAATTGACAACTGTTGCACATATTTTTGTCCATAAATCAATAGAACATTAACCTATGGACTTGATCTGTGCCACACACAAAGAGGACACTATAAAATGTTACCATGTATGATGGCAACTGTAGGGCTAAAATATGAAGGGTTTATTACTTGGCCAACTGCTCTCCTATAACCAAAGATGGAAATAATTGCAGCTGATGGTTAAATGCGTGTTTTAGTTTATGATTTAAATATATGACTCCATTTAATTAATTATCTGACTCCAAATAATAATAACTGTTAATTTATTTATCTGACGCCAAAGAATAATCTCCTAGTTAGTGCTAGAAGTAGCTATAAAATCTCAGTGTTATAATAGTAGTATTAAATTATAGTATTTAATCAAAATTTTATCTAAAAGTATTTAATCTTAAGCAGCTTCAGGCAAAGCTTTCATTAAAATGATGTTTCTATGTCAGAGGCTTTTATATAGTTTCTTTATTAATTCGTTATGTTGTTAGCGCAGAGGTTACTATCAGTGTGCAAGCCTAGGCCTTTCCTATTCTACTTGTCAGAGGTTCTGTTTAAACTTGCAAGTATTAGCCTTTACTTTTATCTTATCAGAGGTTGACTTTAAACATGTCTAACGCACTATAACTTTAGCTTAAGAAACTATTTCTACTAATTATACAAAACGTATAGATCATGCACTCTTAGTGCATAATACGTTTTCAGAAGAACCACTGAATATTTAGAGATAGGAACAGCAAATTCATTTATTACACAAAATCACAAATTAAGTGATACATGAAACAGAAACAAACGTAACTTACAAAATGTTGATCTGCCTCGTGGATGGGTATAGGCTCCAGGTTCCCCATGACCCAGTAATGATTAGCAGTACAGAAAATGGATGGATTGGTGTTAAATAAGCGTTTTTGTGTTTCTTTTCAGTTTCAAAAGAAATGTAAGAGAAAATTGTCAAAAGAAAATACATGATTGCACTTATGAAACAAAGTAAAAAGCATCAACTTTACTTTTCGTCTGAGTGGTCATTCAAGCAGGGGTGCCACTAGGGTTTCTGGGTCCCCTGGCTACTTTGTACTCCAGGCCCCAAGCCGCCACCTACAATTATCTTTGTTTTTACACATGGCAATAAGAAATAATTGTCAATAAGCATAGCAATTATTGCATATTCAATAAGAGACAATAAAGAACTAAATTTGAACGGTTTATTAAAATGAACTGAAATTATGCATTTATAACTATATACAAATAACTATATACAAATAACAGTACAAGTAATTAACACCATTGTACTCTCTCTCTCTCATATACACAAACAGAATAGAAACTCTGTCTAGATGTCTTTATAAGCTGTGTACTTCCATCCATCCATCCATCTTCTACCGCTTACTCCTTTTCAGGGTTGCGGGGGAACCTGGAGCCTATCCCAGGAAGCATCAGGGACAAGGCAGGGTACACCCTGGACAGGGTTCCAGTCCTTCGCAGAGCTGTATACTTGTAATTTATTATTCCCCAAGTACCAAGAACAATGATCTTTACTATTATTATTATTATTATAAATAATGGAGTGAATAATAAGGTTCACACACTAGCAGCTCTAGAAAGAAATGTGGAAATTAGCTAAAACAGTGACCGGATTACTGAATCAGTTGAACTTGAGAATCAAATCGGTTCAATTCGGGAATGCATCATACATACTGGTTTTATCAATGGGATTCTCCAATTCATTGAAATGAACCGACTGAAACAAACGATTCACTCACGAATCGGACATCATTACAACAGTTCTCTCATAAACTCAGGACAGTTAAAGCAGATTTATACAATTGCATTAAATTTTTATCGATTCCTCATAGAAACCTATTGCAAGACTTCGGAAAGCTTGAATATATCCAACACTAGACTAATTTTACTGTCGCTTGGTGCTTTTCTGTCCTTTTTGAACATCCTTTTCTATCTTATTTTAATTATAACAGCTTCATACAGGCTAGCTTTAGAACCATAGCACAATACAGGGAAGATAAATCACGTTATTTTTTGAAAAACTGGATGGTTAGCTCTCTTCCCAGTCTTGCTCTCTCCTCTTTTTCATGTTTTCTTTCCTCTTTTAGTATCCCGATTTTGTCTGCACCATCTCTTGCTGTCTACCTGATGTTTGAAACGACGCGAACAGCTTAGGGAGACACACATATGCACTTGGCACAGTCTGAGGGCATTCGTTATAGTGTGCTTCTTAATAAATTATTGTGCAAAGACGCCATTTACATACCAAAATCATACTGAAAGGTATGGGGTTCTGCTGGGCCCCCTGTCTGACCAGAGCCCTTAGAATCGTCCTAATCAAATTTTGCTCAATTTTATTCTACTATGGCACACTGAAACTAGAGATTAGACTTACACTTCTCAGAAAGCATGGGCTTAAACAGAGTGTAGGTGGCGATACAGATATATTTCTACTCCATCAGGCCAAAATGTCTGAAAGTTGATATGCGTGCCATGTTGCTCATGAGGACCAAAATGGTCTCAAGAACCCATAATGTCCAGCTGAGGATTTTTCTCTAGATTGATAATTTGTGGAAAACTACAAAAATGAACCTAAAATCTGCCATTGATCCAAATGCATTGAACTGTTGTATCTGTGAGATATATTTTACTACCATGTCAATTTTGAAATGGTCCGCAATTTTCAATTCAATTCATTTCAATTTTATTTTTATAGCGCTTTTTACAACAGACATTGTCTCAAAGCAGCTTTACAGAAATATAAACACGGAATACAGATATTGAATGTGTGAATTTATCCCAACTGAGCAAAACATTGAGTGGCGACGGTGGCAAGGAAAAACTCCCTAAGATGTTTAAAGGAAGAAACCTTGAGAGGAACCCGACTCAGAAGGGAACCCATCCTCATCTGGGTAACAACAGACAGTGTGAAATAGTGCAGTATGGATGTAAATGAAGTCTGTATGACCTTCAGAGCAGCCGTAGTCCCAGTAGTCTGGAATTGGAGAAGATTTGAGCTCCATCCAGAGGCTGAAATGATCTGGATCTCTAGTATTTCCATAAATTCGTGTGTGGCTCGGCAAAAGGAGAGAGGGAGAAAAAAGATTATTATGACCGCGAAGTAGTAAAAATAGAATCTAGTCAGGGTAGGCTTGAGTAAACAAATATGTTTTAAGCTTAGACTTAAACACTGAGATTGTGTCTGAGTCCTAATTGGACTCAACTGAACACTAATTGGAAGACTGTTCCATAACAGTGGGGATTTTTAAGAGAAGGCTCTTCCCCCTACTGTAGCCTTCACTATTCTGGGTACCGTCAAATAGCCTGCATCTTTTGATCTATGTAGTCGTGGCGGATCATATAAAACCAGAAGGTCGCTGAGATATTGTGGTGCGAGAACGTTTAGTGCTTTATAGGTTAATAAAAGTACTTTATAGTTAAGGTCGAGTAACGCAAGCAGCGAGACACAACCCTGATCAGAGGTCAGTAGAGGGTCATTTACTACTTTAACTAACGCTGTCTCCGTATCCGCCATTGCTGCTCCAGCTTTATATTTTTTTGTTATTTTATGTATTTTTTTGTGTGTATTATCTTGCATACCCCTCAGCAAATGTGCAGTTCCACCCTGTGTACCTCATCAGTTCTGCCTTAAGCTTATCATATCTTCTTTATTGTATTTTATTTAAAAATTCTTTTTGTGTATCTTGTGGTCATCTTTGTGTATGCACTGAAAGCTTCACTTACAATGTCAAAATACTTGTGTGTGTGAGCACACTTGGCAATAAAGCTCATTCTGATTCTGATTGGCCAAACCATTTGGCAACTACAGGTCAGTGAAATTGTATGCTATAGCATGTATGTATGTACTAAAATGCCTATATTTTTGGATTGCAAAATCAAATTTCTACGAACTTTACAATGCATGATCAGAAGGACACTACCTGGCTCAAATTGAGACATAAGGTTATGGTTGAAGAAAATATGACAAAATGTACATACCTATTAGTAAATCAAAAATATGATGCCTTTACTCATGTTCTAATGTTAACAACATGAAAGGCCATGGTTTGGGAATAGCTGCACACAAAATAATGTCTTCATCTAAGTTTCAACAATTTAACCCTGCTTTTTAAAATTTTTTGCATTCTAGCTAAATGTCAAGAAATTGCTGACTTTTAGTGAGGTCAATTCAATTGACATTCTTTATCTGCCTCAAGATGTCAGTTTGATGCCCATCTAATCACCACTCTAATCTCACAGATCTTATAAATAAACTAAAATCTGTAATATCAACTGTGTTCTCTTAACATGATCATGTTTTTCCAGATGAATCACATCATGACTCAAATGTTCCTGATTTTAGAAGAATTTTATTTGTCACATATACATTACAACACAGGCAAATTATTTTCTTCACATATCCCAGCTTGTTAAAAAGGTGGGGTCTGAGCACAGGGTCAGCCATGATACAGTGCCCCTGGAGCAGAGGTTAAGGGACTTGCTCATGCGCCCAACTGTGGAAGCTTGGCGGTGCTGGGGCTTGAACGCCTAACCTTCTGATCAGTAACCCAGAGCCTTAACCGTTGAGTGACCACATTTGATTGATACAATGATCGTATAAGAAAACACCGTTCACCTTGCAGATTTCAGGAGCAATGAGGTTAGATTCAAATAACTGTTTATCAGGTCGTAGGTCCTATGAAGCTAAAATATGTTTAACACTTTCCCAGATTCGAAAAAGCTGAAGGCAGACTTGGCACAAATCAAAAGGTGTTATTTTTCATTTTCGATTTTCAACGATTTTATTATATGAGCACACACATGCACACGTATGAGTCTATGCTGGTTGACTCTCTCTCTCTCCCTCTCTTTCTGTCTCTCCTTGACTCACTGACACAGAGCACATTTGTTAGTATGATTCCCGCAGGTGTGCATTCCTTACCACTCACCTTCTCTGGCTCCACTCTCCATTCACAAATTGGCATTTGAGCATGCCCCACAATGTTGTACTGCATTGTTGTTCTAATCTGTGATTGGATTTCTACTGTTGACTAGGTTACTTCAAAAAAACATCAGGGTCATCAGCCAATCTCATTGCAGGACACACTTCACAGTTTTAGCATTAAGCTACATCACCAAATTTTAATAGTATGTTCATCTGTGTTTGCTTTAGTGTTCTAACATGCAACTTAGTGAGAACCCCACAGATCGCCACAGTGGCTGGCACTAGAGCGCAGATGTTTACATTTTGGTCCATATCTCATAGACTATGAGTCGTACAAACACAATTATTTTCCTGCTGATTCCTTCGGTTCTCCCAAGAGCTGCAACAACGATAATCGATAATAATCGATTATGAAAATTGTTGTCAATGAATCTCATTATTGATTAGTTGGTCTGCGTGCAGCACGGGGGAGATTTACTCATTACATTACTTCTCTTCCGAAAACACGCTTCGGAGAGTAAATACTAAAGTTGTGTCCCAAATGAAGTTCTGTATGCTATGCACTGTGCACTCTACCGTCTAGTGTGTGAATTTTAGATAGGTAAGATCATCTCAACTATATCACTAGCGGGTTTTTACTAACCGGTACTATAAGCCGCTTCTAGGCGACGGCGCATGGCGTCATACGCACGCTAGCATTAGTAAACACCCAGATTCACGGACAATGACTTTCTTCAGTTTACTTTCTGTCAGCATTACCTTTTATTCCCAACATGACCTCAGTCACCATCAGAGGGAGCCGAAATCGTCACGTTACTGAGGAAGAAATCCTCTAAGGAAGGGAGCATTTTATATTAAACACCGCGGAGATCAAACAGCGCTGCACGAGCACAAAGTTATGTTTATATCCAAAATGCTCCACTGTGTGTAAGGGGCAGGGGAAACTGGTGTGAGTTGCTTAAAAGGTTTAGTTTAATTTTAGTTTATTGTCATTATATGCTGTATTTGCACGCTTGCAGTGTAAATTCTGTTTATTATAACGGAAGTGATGTGTCCGTAAGCATTGCTGATCACATGCGGTGTAGATGTGGTCATACAGAGTGTAGCGAGCAAGATCTGTACGCTCTCATTAAAACATTATGATCAAAAGTAAAATAATAAAATAAGTCTAAAGGCAGCGAGTAACAGAAAGGTGCAGTGAAAGGGAGTTTTTATTATTAATTTAGGACTGTAAATTAATTCTGTGCTTTTTGTGCATCCATAAACAATAATGTATAAATACTTATATACAATATAAACTAAAATAAATGAATAAAATAAACTAGTATATAAAATGTGTGTATATTATATATATATATATATATATATATATATATATATATATATATATACATATACATAAAAATACATTTTATGATTATTTTATTCATTTATTTTAGTATATTATTGTATATTATAATTATTTATGTCAAATTTTTTATGGATGCACAAAATGCACCGATTAAAATACAGTCCTAAATTAATAATATATATTCTGGTGTGTGTATTGGGTTCTTTTCTGTTTTGGTCAAACAGTTGTGTAAAGTTTTGGTCTGAAGTTTATATTTGTAACACTCAGTTTGTGGATTTTATTTTAAATAAACAAAAAAAAAGTGTATCGAAAGCTTGCCCAGCCCCATCCGATTAATCGAGAAAAAAAAAATTGGCCAACTAAACGATTATGAAAATAATTGTTAGTTGCCGCCCTAGTTCTCTCCCAAACCAAACCATTTACCTTTGCCCACTTACATTTTTTGCAAATTTGCATAATATGCAAAACCTGCTTTTGTGAACTAGTCCTAGGACTTTCTATCTTCCCAAAATGTGGTGTCAAACTACTCAGTGTGAACCTCAGTAATTATGAAAAACATGTTGACTTTCATAAACAATTGTAACTCACGATTGCTTGCATGGAATTGCACAAGACGGATATACAGGAATTTCTGAGGTCATATGGAAAGTTTTGGTGTGTGGTCATACAGAGGGGGAAGAGTTACAATCAGATAACTCTTTTAAAAAAAAAATATATATATATATATATATTTTTTTTTATCTGTAAGTGGATTTTGATTATAACCTTATTCATTTTTAAAAATGGCAACCATTGGCCAATCAGATTTCATCAGGCATTTAGCAGGGTTAACACTGAGCTATGTCCATGAAACTTCAATAGTAGATTCAGGTAGTGACCCCCTAGTAACTGATGCAGTCTGACTCATATTGGCCTCTTTTGGCATATGTCTTGGAAAATATTGTGGAAATTATTTTTTTAGCTTGTTTCTTTTGCCCAAACTATCAAAAATTGCCTTTTGGACCATTAACCATACCCACACAAATTTTGCATTATATGTTTTCTTTTGCAAACTAGATTTTTGGCCAGGCTTCACAATATTGACAAGGTTCCCATTAAGCTATTGTCATTTTAAAGTTCAACTAGCTGTTTCTCAGAAATTAAAAGTACAACTAAGCCAAAAAAATGGTGTGCTGCATCAATCTGCTAATCTAGAACTGGATTTTAATAATTGTATTTCATCAAAATCATGGCTGCCTTCAGTCAGTCAGCTTTCAACATGAATGTAAAACAACTAGCATTGAGCTATCATCAAAAAACTTCATAAGTATGTTGATGTATGATCTCTTTTTAGTTCTATGTGTGCTCGCCCTGCAGATTGCCGTTTGCTGCCAAATTTCTTATTTTTATTCTGATTTGCCACATCATGCAAACCAAACTGGACAAAGTAAAAGAGATGCAAAACTTGGTCAACAGTTAATACTCTATGTCCGAATACAGAGCCCAATCAGCTTGGTAGTGGCACTATATATGTTTGTGTCATCTTAAGAACTGTACTACATTCAAACTGATTTTTTGTTTTTAGTCCTTGGCTTATGCTGAATTAAACTAGGCCCGGTACACTAATTTCTCTCATGATGTATTTGTGCTCATTTGCATAATATGAAAAAAAATATTAAAAAAAATTGTCAACTAGTCCTAGGATTTTGGCCAATCTTCACAAATTTGGTGTTAAATTACTCAGGGGAGTGTAATAGTAAATATGACATCTACTTGGAGCTATATTCTTTAAATATATGATTATATGCTTATTTTAACACAGTTGGGCAAATAGGTGAGATCAAAACTTACTAATTCCTAGTTCCCTTTCCCTTTTCAAATAATAATAATAATAATAATAATAATAATAATAATAAAACATAGCCATAATCAGTAGTCATCGGGGTCACTTCCAGTGGCCAGCTTTTGCCAAGTTACACAGCGCAGGATTGCTCAAAATTTTATGAATAAAATGTCTAAAATTGCATTAAATGTTGCTGAAATGGAAGCTGATTGGCTGAAGACATATGTTTTTGACATAACCCGGTGGAAATTAAAATCCAGTTACAGATTTTCAGAACAACTCAATAAACCAAATTTCAGCTCATTCAGACTTTTGGTTTCTGAGAAACAGCTATTTGAACTTAACTCTGTCCCCTATTGACCTCAAACTTTGCATAACTCATAACATTCACCTGAAGATGCATTTCATGTGAACACACACAAGCAGTCCTCAGCTAAAGCGGTTTAAGTAAATCAAGCTTTTCCTAGTATTGATTGGCATGCGGAGACCACGTTGTTTGCAATTGCGAGATGATTAATTATTGAGGATTAGACTGCTGAGTTTGACACCATATTTGAGAACACAGGTGAAAATTCTTAGGACTAGTTTGCAAAAATATATTTAGCATATTATGCAAATGTTCATAAAGTTCATCAAATTTATTTGGTGTAATGCATAACATAAATGCTTGTTTGAATATGCATAGGATATACTTTTATTATAAATCAGTGATTTTATATATCAACCTCTGGTTGTAGACAGCAGATGAGCACAACAGTGTATAGGTATGTATATTTTTGAGTATGACATGTATGAATGTTCATATCTGTATTTCTCCTAATTGTGTGTGTGTGTGTGTGTGTGTGTGTGCTCACACTTCTGCATGTCTTCCTGCTGCTACAAAGTTGTGCACTAATACAGCTGCTGCCAAATGCTAAATGCATTTCATATTTGAGCCTGTGAATGGCTATGTGCAGATCTGTGTGCATGTGCAAATGCAGCACACAATGGGGTAATTATGTAAGAGGGCTTTTGGCAGGCTGCAATGTGTGTTTTGTTTTGAAGGTAGTAGAGAGGAAATGCTGAGGTGGAAACTGCTTCAGTCAGGGAAATAAATCGCCAGACACACAGCAAACATTTATGCTTGTAAACTTTCATCACTGGCTCTGCATCCAAGTTCTAACCCCTACACCTTACACTGAATTTTATATGGTGATAAAATAGTCATTGCTGAAAGTTCTTCATTACAGATATGTGGAAAAAGCTATTGAGTATTTTTGTGATAAACATGCTTCATGCATGTATGTGTGTGTGTTTAAGGAAGATAAAAAGGAGATTGAAGGAGATCAAGAAGCACAGCATCTGATTGTTTGTGTGTGTGTGTTTTTGTAGATATAGAGATAGATATGAGCTATATACTGTAAAACTCTCTCTCTGGCCTCTAGGGGGCAGTGTCCATGGATGATGGAGAGGAGTACATATGGAAGCCTCCTGATGAGAGTAACATTCTCTTTTTGAGTGGTCCATCACTGGAGAATGGCCACAACAATGCACACAAGAAAGAGGTAAAAATGAAAATGCTTTTCTGACATCTGAGACAGGGTGCTGATAAGCTAATGTATTCAGATTTTGATCAATGATCTATTTGGACTGCTGGCATTCTTGACCATTCAGGCGCGCACACACACACACACACACACATATCAAAACATCTCAGGCCTTATGTGACCTGAACATATCCAAACATGTTTGTCTCTAATATATGACCCTCAGAGGTCAGAGTGGATGACTAATGTCTGATGTCCCACATGTTGCTGTTGCTGAGTTTCTTTAATGTCTGTCTTGCACCGTCTATTTTCTGGCAGGGGTTGTTTACTTGGACAGGAAATAAATGGAATGAGTGGTAATGGAGGCAGGAGATTGATTCATTAATTTCTAGTTCTCTTTCCATTTTCCTAACAACAACAACAAACAATAAATAAATAAATAAATAAATAAATAAAACGGCTATTTTAACTTATTCCCGTCCTCTATCGACATTCATTTCTCAAACTTTGCATACCTCATAACATTCACCTGTAGATGTCTTTCATGTGGACACATACAGCCAGTCCTCAGTTAAAGTAAATCAAGCTCCTACAAGTATTGATTGGCATGTGGAAACCATGTTGTTTGCAAATTTCAACATGATTTTAATAATTATCGAGGATTAAACTTTGAGTTGACACCATGTTTGGGAACATGGGTGAAAAATTTCTAGGACCAGTTTGCAAATATATATTTAGCATATTATGCAAATGTTCCTAAATTTGCATATTTGTGTGGCTAAAAGGCACAAAAGGCAGATTTTTACGTGTTCAGCCAAAGAATTATGGGGGGGGGGATCACTATTATCCTTATTTTTAACTATTAACCTCTAGAGATATACTTGTTTTTCTGTGGAAAATTATGAATAGCATTTGAGTTAGCTGCACGGTTTACTAGTATGTCCCTAGAAGACCCTATCATTCAAGTTCAAAGACAATAGGTCAATGTTTACCCTGCTTGCTGAAAACTGATTGGCTGATGGTGGCATGTTTTGTAAGTAATCAGGTCATCACCATAGGTTAACTTACAGATTAGCACTAGTATGCAGTCTACCAAATATTAGCTCAGTAGGACTTAGTTTCTAAGAAAGTGTCATTTGAACTTAACCCAGTCCGTATTTATGACCACAACTTATGCATATGATCTCAGAATGTTTCTTGTATATACATTTCAGGTTTTGTGCAAACCCGTGCAACCAATTATGAATTAAAGCTGAGTAAATTAGGCTCCACCTCATAAGAATTGATTAGCATCTAACAGACATATTGTGTATAAATGTCCGCGTGTTTTTGATAATTGAGTTTCACATTCTCCTGAATAGTTTGACAGATTTTAGATGAAAATCCAAAAATTCTAGGACTAGTTTTCAAAAGTAGGTTTAACGTATTATGCAAATTATGACAGATTTGATCATTCAGGTGAAGTTAAATGCTCCAAAAGTCAATTTTGTATGGCTTGAGCAAAACAATCAAGGTAAAAAAGGAAAAGAAAAAAAAGCTATTTAAATGTACACCTTACTTTCCATGAGATATGCTTGATTTTTTTTTCACAAACTTGAATAGTGCTCCCCAGTGGCCAATTTAAATGACACTGCATTGGCTACTAGATCAGAACATCAATGCATAATACCAAACTTCAGCTTGATCAGGCTGTTCTTTAGAAACAGTTGTCTGACCTTAGCTCTGCCCCCTATTTATGTCCATGCCCCAAACACTGCATATGACTTCACAATCTTGTCCTTTATATTTTTATGCAAATCCATAAAAAAAATATTAAGAGTTTGAGTAAATTAAGCCCCACCTTGTAAGAATTGATTGACATGTGGCTGCCATATTGTTTACAAATCTCAACATCCATCCATCCATCCATCCATCCATCTTCAACCGCTTATTCCTGCTTCAGGGTCGCGGGGAACCTGGAGCCTATCCCAGGAAGCATCGGGCACAAGTACACCCTGGACAGGGTGCCAGTCCATCGCAGGGCACAATCACATACACACTCACACACCCAATCATACACTACGAACAATTTACCAAGCTGCCAATCAACCTACCATGCATGTCTTTGGACTGGGGGAGGAAACTGGAGTACCCAGAGGAAACCCCCGCAGCACATGCAAACTCCGCACACACATGGCCCCGGCGGAAATCGAACCCCGGACCCTGGTGTGAGGCGAACCTGCTAACCTCTAAGCCACCCAAGTGCGCCCATAAATCTCAACATGTTTTTCATAATTATTGAGGTTCACACTCTCCTAAAAATTTGACACCACATTTGAGAAAATAGACCATTGGTTTGCACTATTAATTTTAAGGCAGAAGAAGAAAAAAATTTAAATCCTAACAAATACTTTGAACCCCTAATAAAAATAATAAGAAGAAAAACTGAAACAATAACGAGATGCTAGGGTCCCTAAAAATCCCAACAAATAGACAGACAGACAGACACAGACAGACAGACAGACAGACAGATAGATACTTTATTGATCTCCAAGGGGAAATTCAGGGTCCTAGTAGCTCAAAGACATCACACACAATACAGCATACAACGAAATAAAAATACAAGTATAATGCTAAAGAAGACTCAAGAAGAACAGTAAAATATACCAATCATGAATCCACAGACTGGGAATTAAGTGGGTTATACAAGCGGGCTAATATAGTCCTTAGACAGTATGAATAGCAAAACAATCACACAGTGATTCAGTACACACATTGTTGTAAGAGGTCAAATATAATAGTATTTGTAATAATAAAAATCAACTACACCAAAATTTGGCAGGTGGTAGCCATATTGTTAATGAATGTCAAGATGTTTTTAATAATTATTAATTAGTATATTTGATAATAAAATATCGGGCTCTGTGGCTTAGTGGTAGCACATTTGTCTCGCACGTCCAGAGTTCTTGGTTCAATTCCCACTTTTGCCCTGTGTGTGAAAATTGTTCTCCCTGTGCTTTGGGGGTTTCCTCCAGATATTCCGGTTTCCTCCCCCAATCCAAAGACATGCTTTGTGGGCTAATTGGCATCTCTAAATTGCCAAAGTGTGAGTTCGTGTGAGATTGTGCTCTGCAATGGGATGGTACCCAGTCCAGGGTGCCCCCTGCCTTGTTCCCCGAATCCCCTGAGATAGGCTCCAAACTCCCTGTGACCCTGTGTAGGATAATTGGTACAGAAAATGGATAGAATTAATGTGTGGACCCCTAATAAATTTTTTAG
This sequence comes from Ameiurus melas, assembly GCA_012411365.1. Taxonomy (NCBI): domain Eukaryota; kingdom Metazoa; phylum Chordata; class Actinopteri; order Siluriformes; family Ictaluridae; genus Ameiurus; species Ameiurus melas. The sequence continues at coordinate 17,291,916 of CM022768.1, read as the reverse complement.
GTATCTGCATAGAAGTCTTTGACTATAGTCAGAGCCTGTCCTCCAATGCAGTCCGATATCAAGTTCTTCAGTTGGTTTACTTAGAGGTTTCCCTTCATCTTCCTGCAATGTTTAACCCTCAGTGTCTTTTACTTAATGGAAGCATTAATGTCCTCTAACTTCCTAGTAACCGGCTGTGGCTTAGTTCACTCATGGCTGACCTACTTCATCATGTGATCATCACCTCCTCTAAGTTTTAACTCGCTTACACCTAGGCTATCAGGCAATAGGAATAATGCTCATGCTTGCACTGTTTTTTTTTTTTTTTTTTTTTTCTTTTTTTTCTTTTTTTTGCCTTTGTTTATTTATTCATTTTCATATGATTCATTTACATGTGATTCATTTACGTATGATTCATTTTCATGTATTTCATATTCATGCATGTGATTCATTTAATGCTTGCACTGTTAACCTCTGCTGCAACAGTAACCCCTTCTGTAGAATCACCGTCAAGTATGGTTCCCCCTAGTGGAGCCAAATGGTACCAAAATGCAGTACCCCACAACTGATCTAGCTGCCTACTTTATGCATTCCTACATCCTTTGGTGACTCTGCCCATGCTGCATAGCATTCAGCAATAGAACCTCTGTGGTCTACTTGAGGCCCCTGAAATTGCCAATGAGACCCTTGATTCGAGTATTGCTCTCGCTAGTGGTTGGAGTATCTTGGACAACATTTTTGACAGATGATCACCTCCCAGCAAGGACTAAGAAAACTGCATACAGTAGTGGTAAGCTCATCCTTCATACTTGGATGACCGGATGGTTCCTGAGTGACAATTTGTCTGAGAACATGGAGATTGACTTCTCAGTGAACTGCAAATGTCAATCTGTTAAATGTTCCCTACCAAGTTCAATAGACACCTTGTGGTGCTATTTCAGTTGCACAACAGCTATTCTGTAATAGAATGGACTATTAGTTTGGAACAGTCCCTGTCTAAGCAGATTCTTGGGCCACTTGGTGATGGGTCATAACCACAACCTATGGATGGGCTAAAAGCTCAGTCCTACCATGAATGGCCACACCAGAAGGGATGTTTCATTCCTGATTTTATAAGATCAACCCTCAGTGGAATGAGTGTGCTGATCATATTCGAACACCCTCAGTGCAGTCAGTGTGAGGTGATTCCTTGGGATCTATTGGTTTAGTTCCATGTCTTAAAACACCACCCCTGCTACGTATGTCATAATACAATGTTAAATAACTTGACATAACCACCAGCTTGTCACTCAAAACCACAAACTCCGCACACACGGCCCCGGCGGGAATCAAACCCCGGACCCTGGAGGTGTGAGGCGAACGTGCTAACCACTAAGCCACCCTGCACCCGGGAAGCATGACCATTGATAATATTTTACCATTTTATAAGGTCACTGTGTGACTTTGTGGTAAAGGTCTTGACATGCATTTGCGCAAGCTGGTATCCAGATGAAACGCCACCCCTGGCAGTTATGTGGAGTTCGTACAACAGGATTACATATGTAAATGAAGCATGTTCCCATCCTTGTGATGTAATGGTCACTGAATTTAATTTAATTGAACTGAAGTAAGCAGAACTGGACTGAATTGAAGCAGAACTGAGAGAGCGAGAGGAAGGGAAAATCAACAATTCTCATAAGTCTCTCTCAATAGCTGCATTTTTATAAGTTTTGAAACTTCTGTTGACTCCCCCCACCCCCACACAGCACAGTGCAGATCTACCTACTGGGTCAGCGCAGTACTGCAGCAGCTTTGCTGTGGAAACTACACGTGCACCCAGTGGAGTGACACTTGCACTGAGGTGGTGCAGGAGATCTGAGAAATTCATCCAGGCATAAACAAACATTTTGCCAATGCTGAGTCGAAACTCTGTCATGAATGGCTCCCCCTAGTGGAGCCAAATGGCAATCTGGGAAATCGAAGAATCCACTTAAGGCTTTCACAACAGCTGCAGTTTTGTAAATTTGGAAACTTCTATCTGTTGACTCCCTCCACTCCCACACAGCAGAGTACACATCTCTCAACACAAAGTATGGTGGAGCTAATTTAACACAGGAAAAACACAGTGAGACAAATTCAAAAGGACTTGGTGAACTCTGTGTTCAGGGTTTATGCTTTAACTAGACAGTCTTATTTACAGGCTTATTTACAGCACACCACAACTATAGCACAGTCATCTGACATAATTCTGTATAAATATTCTCTTCTCCCACCACCCTCCTTACACTGACAAACAAATGCCATAAAGGTCACTCTCTGACTGATCTGAATTCCTCAGTACACGTTCTCATTACACATGCCATACACATTCACATGTCATTTGGCTTGAAGAGGCACAGATTAAAACTGCAGTTTGAGATGTGTGTTCTCTCTGGTGAGCTCTTGCGGTAAAAGTTTAACAGGATTATCTGGCAGTTACGTAACACTGAAGCCAGTCCCAGAAGATAAGAGCATTTACATTGGCACGGTCTCTTAGTGTTAAAGTGGGTCATAATTGTGCTGTATGCAAGCAAATTTATTTAGCATACATTCCCCTGCAAGCTCAAACCACACACATGTACACAAACCACAGTACTTGTTTAGACTTGTTTATACAGGTCTAGATGGGATGGAGAGAATACTCAAACCAAAAGGATTATATGCATATGGTGAATGAAAGTGAACAAATGAAAACTTATTAGCAGGCAGCATGAGTATTAGTAATTTGGCTTACTAAGCAACCAACTTCATTAGTCAAATGACCTACTTCCTCTCCAGGTGTTTCTGAAATTGCAGAAATCTTTTTATGAATGTGTCTAGGAAGTTTTATTTCCTTGTTTCCAGACACGAGTGCTTATGCAATCTACTTTGACTGCCTGGCATCTGGCAGAACTTTGTGTTTCTTAGTTTGTGGTTTCTATCTCCTCAGATCTTTGATACATACTCCACCATCTGTAAACCATTGAAGAAAGAACATCCTGGGTCAACACAGCAGATCAGTGAGGAACTAGGCTCTGGAGAGAAGGGCTCTAAGGGATCTGTATCATGGCCATCAAAGGAGCACTGCTATGAGGCAGTGGGAGAGAAGACTTGGTCTAACGTGCTTGATTCGGACCCAGCCTATGCCACCATCAACCCCATGCAAAAGAAAGAGCTGCTGTGCAACAACACATTAAAGCCAAAGGAGAAGCCTTATGGGCCTCTGCTGGGACCAGAAAGGGCACTAACCTGTGAGAACTTTTACGAGAGCATTGAGGATGTGAAGCAGGGCACCAACAGTACAAACACCACCACCATCTTCACCTTTAATGATGGCATGGAGATGTATATCACAGGGCTATAGAGATCTTGGCTGGGTACACCTGAATTGAAAAGAAGTCCAAAAAATAGACTAGACTAGAATGTGAGATGTCAACATAAGTGCATACACACTTTATGGTGTAAAGCAGTGGAGATCCATATAAACCCATCTTTAATATACATTTGATTAACATATATATGAATACAATATGTACTTGAGACAAGATATATTTTTGTTGTGAACACATACTGTATGAATAACCACATACCAAGGTCATTCCATCTCAAGTGGTCCAATGCAGTTTACTTGATTGTTTTTAATTTATTTGAATTACATTTTTTTGTGTGTGTGATTTACTTCTATGGTTTGACATTGCAAAATCACCAGTTTTTTATTTTTATTTTACTTGGTTTAACTACAATGACCATCTTTGTGTCATGGTACACAACAAATTTTGCTTATACAGCTATTTACATATGGAAACATGTATGGAAGTACAGTGTTCAGTTGTGTGTTTTTTTGTTTGTTTGTTTGTTTTTTGTTTTTTTTGTTTTGTTTTGTTTTTTAAATGAGCAGCGTCATAAACAGAGCTCTGGTGTTATTTGTCCTGTGAAAAGCAGTAAGTGACTGCAAACAAATTTGCAATTATTGGACCACTTGAGATGGAATGACCCACACAGACTTATTCAGAATAACAGAATCAACATTTACAGCTCAAAAAAAAAAACCTCTGAGAGACAAAGCTTCAAATATGGCTTCCACTTTGTTACAATCTCCATTGAAAGCATTGTACTTGATCTGTCTTTACCATTATTCTTCTTTAGTCTCACTCTTTTGTACCAATGCAGATGGCCTTTTTGTTTATTGAAGGGTATTTATGGATTTTTAGATGTTATAGATAGCCGTGCATGTTTCTGTTGGTGTTTTTGTACCTCTGGTACAAAGCCATAAAGCAAATAATTCTTGAATACTAGCACAGCTTTTGCAACTTTTTTTTTTTTAATAACAAGTATCCTCCACCCATTCTTTGGCAGGCAGAAACCTAGAAGATTTCAGTTGACAGAATGTTTTTTCCCCCACAGAAAGATTCAGCCTTCTCTTTATGTCGCAGTCTGGACACTCATGAATTTCCTAGCAAAGTTTTTTTTTTAAGTTTTTTTTTTATTTGTAGGAAATAGAAATAAGAGACAGAAAAGAGCACTTCATTAACAAAGTAAGGCTCATCACATGTAGTGAGTGTTCTTAGTGGTATTGTTGACAATTGGGTTTATTGGGTCTGCATTACCAGTATGCAGGAGCACTGTGGTCTGATTGGCTTGTACAGGGCTGAAGTCTATAATGGCTATGCACTTGGCAGGGTCCACATTCTATCCACAGGTGCCAGATCAGGACAATGGCCTCTGGTTTCTTTGGCTGCTGGCTGGTCTATACAGCACTGCCTAAAACAGGATAAGGTAAACCTAGCACCAGCCCCAGTCACTACCAAGAAGGAAGCTTCCTGCTGTAGCCTTTCTGCATGTTAAATTACCGTGCAAAAAATAAAGAAAGGCTCTTGAAATTGGTACACTGTGTGACTTATTATAAATATAATTATCAAATATATTTACAATAGAGGCTAAAGGAAAATTCTGTGCAGTTGTGAATTTATACTATTAACTGAATGATTAACTCAGGTATTGAGGTTAGATTAGCTGTAGAGCAAAATGTCCATTTGTTCTCCAACCTGAGGAATTTAAATATGAATTTAAATGTTAGGTTATGTCAAGTATAATATTATTTATCATACATATATATCAAGATTAAATATGAGCTTTTTTCATTTATTTTCTTAACAATAAAATGTATCACTTCATTTTCCACACTTACTATAATTGTTGAGAATGCTAGCACCACTGCCATGCATGTGTTTCAGTGTTCTTTCATTGTTCAATCTTGCTTGCATATGCATGCGTTTTATAAAACATAGTACATTATCTACTTGGTATTTCTTCAAAATGAGAATAATTTTAGATGTTTCCAAAATCTGTGCTCAAAATTGAATCATGCATTAAATATGTATTGGGAAATAAGGAGTAGGCCAGGAGGAGACATCACACAATACTGTGTTGTGTGATGCATTACACAATACAGTTCAGGATAAGTTTTTCAAAGTATTATGGATGCGCACACCCAAAGCAACCTGAAATTATTCATTAGCATTACTAATGTGCATCCTTGAGGCAGATTTCCAGATTGAAGAAATGTCCCTCTCTTTACATTGAGTTCCTCCCACTCACAAAGCTGTAAGATAAAGCACAGACTTTACCATATATTGTGCAGCACCTCAGGCCTTGTAAAAGCAAATATAGTGTTGGAAAAGAAGGAATAGAACCAAACCATATTTAATTAAATAAATTATCCTAATGTGGGAAGATTTTATGCCAGCCTCCCCATAATCCTCCATGGTACTGCTGTTTCATGAGCTGATATTCAGTTTGTCAGCTTTGCTTCTTATGCATTTGTCCAGGATCAGCTTAGTGCAACTGAATGTTTGTCTGTTCAAATAGAGTTTAGTATGGAAATTTTTTATCTTAATCTCAGAAATATAATTGTGCAAAAAACAATTTTAATGTTTTCTACCTAATCATAAAATTGTTACATTTTTATTTTTGTAATAAAGTTGCACATTAAAGCAATTTGTTTGTGTTAACTGTTACAGTATGTCTCATATCACAGCAAACCACATACTACAATTCCCAGCAGACCCATGGCCTTCCAACATGGCCTACCCATGGCCTACCAACACATACACACACAGTCACCCATGTTCTGATTGAGCAAACATGGGATCAGTCACTCTCTCTCTCTCACACACACACACACACACACACACATACACAGGACGCTTTAAAAGAGACTCTCAGTCATGAACAATTTGTGAAATATACGCTCAGCTGTCCTTTGTCTCTGACATTACCAAGGCTTTGTTTATTATTGCTTCTATGGTTTTTTGACACAGTTTGTTTGTTGTTTCTGATTTCTGCCCTGTTTAGTCTAGTATTTTAGTAGTCTAGTCTAATAGTCTAGTTTGCTGATTGCCTGACCTTTGTCTGCTTACTGATTTTGAACTGGCTTTTCGATTTGGATATTGATTATTCATTAAAGCTGCCTTATCTGCAACTCCTTCTGTCTACGCCTCCATTACATGACAGAATACTTCGCCTGAGAATGGCTGCAGCAGGAAAGTCGGACTGCCAGCAAGCTATCACGGCTCACGGGCAGCTTATGGGAGAGCAGCGACGACATTTAGCAGACCTCGACGCCAAGATAAATCTGCTGCACCCAACCCTCTGATGCCTGCGCTGGAGAAATTTGCAGGTGATGAGGGAATAAGGCGGCAAACCCATTTCCTCCTATGAGCACTTCACTGAGCTGTTTCAGCGGTTTTTCGACCATTTGCTAGAGGTTAAGGAGATGGGAGAGCGACTGCTAACCATCTCCCAGGGTTTGTGCCAAGTAGCAGACTACTGTTTCGAGTTTTTTACCACCGCAACTGGAAGTGGTTGGAACAACACTGCACTGAAAGCAGCATTTTGCCGCGGATTAAATCCAGAAATCATGATGGAGCTAGCATGCAGAGAGGCTTCCACTGAGCACCAGTGACACTGCCAAGTCCATGTAGCTGGGACGCACATGGCTCACAGAAGAGGAGCGAGAAAGAGAGTTCTGGTGCTTTTACTGTAGTCAGGATGACCATCTCATCAGGCAGTGTTTCCTCCAGGCCTGGACCAGCACTGGGTGAGTGGGAGCCCTGTCCCCCACACCAAACGGTGAGTCAAACCCAGTTTTTGTCTCACCAAGCTTTCATTCTACCGGTCATTATAGAATATTCGGGCATACTTTCTGTTCTGACAGCCTTAATTGACTCTGCTCTGGTGGGGAATTTCATTGATCAAGACACCATGAAGCTACCTCAACATCCCCGTTCAACCACTGCACAAACCACACAAAATCCAGGCCATTGATCGAGCCCCATCAATGGGGGTGCAACCATCACGCACTGCAAACAGTCCCTCTCCCTCCAGGTCCACCAAGAACACATAACATTGTTTGTCAGTATCTGCCAAACATTCAGTAATCTGGGGCCTCCCATGGCTGGAACAACATAACCCCCTCATTTCCTGGTCCAAGAGGCAACTCACTTACTGATCCCTGTACTGTCACACCCACTGTCTCAGAAAACCAGTAATTTCCCTAGCTGCCATATGTGTCAAGAACCCCAACAACCATGTTTCTGTCCATATCCCTTGAGTATCAGGATCTGAGGGAGGTGTTCAGTAAAGTTAAGGCCAGCGGGCTAACACCACATCATCCAAATGATTGTGCCATTGAGCTGTTTCCTGGAACCAGTCCCCTTGCAGCTGGCTTCATCCTCTATCAGTGGCGGAACAGCAAGATATGGAGGAATATATTCAGGTGGTTCTCCAACAAGGTTATATCAGGCCATCCACATCTTTTTTTTTGGAGAAGAAAGGGGGCAGTCTCAGACCATGCATCGATTGCCGGGGTCTCTATCAATGTTCAGTCAAGTACTGGTATCCTCTGCCTTTAGTTCAAGCAGCCCTGGAACAGCTCAGAACAGCCCATATTTTTACCAAGCTGGACCTTTTGAAGTGCTCACAACCTGGTGCATATTACCTTATGCCATTTGGGCACTCCTGGGTGTTGCAATGTTTTATTAATGATGATTTAATCAAAAATGGCATCCTGAATTATTCCCCTTCCATTGAAGATCAGATCTTGCAAAGACTCCTGCACCACCTGCTATACATCAAGGCAGAGAAGTGTGAATTCAATCAGCACACATTTCATTCCTGGTTTA